>JAHWFP010187659.1:25065-40434 GCA_023313725.1 Lithobius niger | reverse complement strand
AAAGTCGTGAATCACTTTTCGAATTACTGATTGTGTAAACTCGTCCCGGACGGTAAACCGATCACTGATACACTTTGTGGATTAGCGCTTCTTACCGGGAGATCGAAGTATACTTTGTTTCTTGAGTCCTATTCGGGTTTTAAAAGGGGATATTACCGATACACGAGTCAATGACGATGTTCACTTTATGTTGTCTTTAACTATCCAGGTTGGATTTTGTCTTTCTCAATAGACGTAAACATTCAGTACAAAATCTTAGCAAAATTACCTAAATTTCATTGTGCATGCTTCAGTATAACGTGGCCACCAAGTGATGAAAACGACGCAGTGGGATGCTCTACACTGGAAGCAGAGGACATTGTTTTGCTTGGTAGCACACGACCCAATCAGGGACTATATTTTGAGTACTTGTATACTTTTTGTCTCTAACAGTTGATGACTACCGAACACGTAATGGTATTAGGCCAGCACTTCAGTTTCTGTGATATAAATGTTGAATAACCGTTGCTGCATTATTTAGTCATGTAATGCAGAAAAACGTTGTGACCTATTAAGGACTATTTTTGTAGGGTTTGAAAGCAAGTATGCTGCGAATTGTTGATTTGTGATACCAGACTACGATCTCTTTTTACGCAGGGTGGGAAATACTTTACAGCTTGAAGTTCCGGTATGGTGCTTTCTGTAGGAGTTAGTTAGGATCATACAATAGTAAGAGTTCAACAAGGTTTGGTCTCGTGATGGGCTGAATGGTATTCATGGATTGCATTGATAGAAAGACAGACAAATTCTTTGCATTGCCTTTGCACTACTTTCTACTGGGCGTTAAATAATAAAAGAACCCAAACTTAGCAATTTTAATAAAATGAACGATGTGTGGTGGCATCTCAGACATTTTCATCACTCAAACTGCATTCCGAAATAGTGAGATCCGTATTAGTAGCGACATCTCAACAATGCTTTGTAGCCTGGTTGCTGACTCATTTCCTTTGTTTCCCAAATCGAGTGACAATAAAAAAGGGAAATGAGCAACAATGCTTGTTCATGAGTTATATTAGCAACACGGTGCTTTGAAGTCTGATGGGTCAACATCTGATATTCCTGTTTGCTGGAGGAAAAGTTCGAAATCAGGCAAAAATTAAACTGAAAAAAAATGAATTGCAATGCTTGGTAATGTTATCTTGTGGTAACACATTCCCACCGTCGGGATATTGGTTAATAAGTAGGGGGGGAGATGAGGCTTAATGGCTTAGTAGGATATTACCCTGGTTCGTCTTACTGAGTCAAACGTTGTTGCTCTTACTTTTCGGAGTATTGGAAAAATCTTATAGATAGATCTGATTCAGCAAGCAACACTGTTGCTGAAGGTGGATGCTGAAGGTGGAAGCAATACTGTTGCTGTACTGAAGGCTGAGAGATTGATTGGTTATTAGATCATAGAGGGTAATTATAGTCGGCATTGATGAGAAGTGAATAAGTGTGAATTCTTGATTAAGTATTTAAGTGTAATGCTCACTTGTATTACGTGGCAATGCACCCAGCCTGTAAAAAGAATCATTTGGGTTTGTATTCCGGTCTTATCTTTCAGTCACATACTCGATCATCTTCTAGTTGGACATGCCCTGTGTTTATTGCTGACAGCCTACTTCAATAAAGTTATTTAAATTTTCAGCTAAGTAATAAACCACTAGTGCTAAGCAATAATAGATTTGTTTAAAAACAAAGGTAGAAAAGAGTACCTAAAACAATATTCAAGCTTACCTTTAGCATCAATTCTGCAGTTAATGCTATAAGATTAAATCAGGTGCATTGTTCAACGTCTAACAATATACACTATGGCCACTAGACAGAGCATTTTAGCAACATGCTGTAAAAAGCACCTATTATCCTTCTTATGTTTACCTGATGGTAAAAGCACTTTCGATTAAGGAAATCGATTCATGCCAAACCCTTTATCGTCCTGTTGTCGCTTTGGGATCAAATTGACACATCCCAGTGCATTAAGTGACAATTAGATCACTTATAAAATAACCAAACATAAGCGAGTTTCAATGGTTTTCTACTATGTGTGGCAGCAAGACAAATAAAGCAGAGGCTATAAAGATGTCCGCCATATTTCCTTGGCATGCATGACATTTTAAATGAGTTTCAGAGTGTTTATGTGGGTAATGACGAGTCACATCCAAACAACAAAGGAATTGCCTTCATCCCATATCAACAGGTCGGAGTAAGTGCTATGAATGGGGGTTTATAAGGTCACCTTCAGTGGCAGTAGCAATGCGTAACACTCAGAAGCGATATCAAGGCTCATGTAAACGTAGTGATGGATTGCCTTGTTCTGCTCTCTTACGACAGCTTTGTTGATACATTTCTATTGTTATTTCCAAATGTGACGGTAATTTCAGTTCCAAAAGATAATTATTTAATAATTCGTAATGAAATTGCATTTGATTTGAACCTACTCGTAATCTCAACTTGAACTAATATGAAATATTTAACCAAATAAACTTGTCTTTGTGTTTTTTTTACCAAAATTTTGCTTCATTTTACAGACTATCGTGATGTTGTCACTCAAGCTAAGTCTTAATCCTGTTGAGATTACTGCAGCTGGAAACCTTTGTCGAATAAATATGGGCACCTTCACTACAGTCAGTACAACATGGTGTAACATATTATTACCATGTGGTAATTACTACAGCTTACAATACTGCAATTTCTTTTACAGCTCATGGGCACAATTCTTACGTACCTGGTTGTTTTGACGCAATTTAATTCACCAAGTACTACAGGAGGATTAATCACGAATTCAACACTATCAAACGCAACTCAGTGAGAAAGCCAGTGTCACCTATTCCAGGAAAGTAAACTATTGACGTTGAATTCATCAGTTTATTTTCCTTGCATTTTTCTTTCATAAAAACTCACATTGAGACATGTCTTTTATTTGTCTTTAAATTTAGTAGGCGTCTTGCTCCGAACGAGCAAATTAGAAAGGCAATGTTTTTAACTGCTTTAATAAACCTTGAGCAAAGAAGAAATTTTGCTTCCAATGCTTTTTCTAGTAGTGGCCTGAGGTGAGGAGAAAATGTCGAGACCATATGCCAGAACAGACTTTCGTTTATCTGCTCTATGGCTGAGTAATTGTGTGCTGGGTTGAGGATTTGTCAGGCAGTGAAGAAACTAGTTGATTAGTTTTAAACTTGAATTATGAGTAGAGAAAGATGCATAAAGTTAGATGTAAAATTACAATGTGCACGTCATCATTGTACTATGATTCAAAATAACATTTCTCACATGCATATATACAAGTACAGATATGAAGAGTTATTAAGCGCTTCTGCTGTCATGCTTTATTTTTTATAGACTTAATTAAAAACTTTAAATAGAAAAGAAGGAAACGCATAACTTATTCCGTCATCTTTTGGAATTATATGTAATAGTTAACAATGATCGTGATTGAGTTTTAGTCCTGCATTTAAATAAAAGATATTCATAACGACTATCATCCAAGTGAAGTTGCGTTCAACTATTTAAAAGTGTTTTTGTTACCGAGATTAACTTAGTCTGAATAACTGGTTGGTTGAATAATAATAATTCTTTAACACGAATGAGAGCAACAGTTTTTTCATTTTTATGAAAGAAATATCGAAGTTTCTGGAAAGGAATCATGGCAGTTTAAAAAAAATGCATCATGGTTGTTATTTGTTGACTTGCTTTGTCCTGTTGAATTTTACAGGCACTGTTCTTTTACTTAGTGATTTGCGTACTAGTAGTGTGGATTGTGCTACTTGAGGACAGATCGACTACTTCCACAATACAAATTCCAATCAACTCGATCTGTGACGTCACAGTCGAGGCGACGAACTGTGTAGGTGTTAGTACGATGATGAAATTCTTATAGTGACTTGCATTTTTTTATTAAGTTTGGCGTGGAGATGTTCGGCATCGAAGGATGGGAGCAGAAAGAACGATAGCTTCCGGTTGTGGGTATAATGTAGTGGCTGCTTACTCTCTGATTGGTCAAGAGCCGTTCACGTGACCACTCGTTCTAAGCGCACTTCTTGTCGGTGGTAGGAAATGGAAGGAGACGACCTCGTGTGGTGGGAATTGGTATTGAGTTTAATGTAGAAGGAAAAAAATGTCCCTTCCTTCCCTCTGATCGGAAGTAAAAAATGGACTCGTCGGGGAGGGTTACTAGTCCAATATTATAGTCTGTACTTGTATATGTTTAAGAAAAGGAGAAGCCATTTTTTTCCTCGTTATAGATCGTTTATTACAAAACAATATCACTACAAACATTGTGACATGCTGACTCACGTTACCGGATTACAATTCATTTAATACATATACTATAATGTCCATATTTTAGACTGGTTATACCATCATCTAATAGATTCCTTTTGTCATCATAAGCAGTTAAACATCTTTTATTATGTTCCTCAGTCCTTATCACATGAGTTTTGCTTTTGATAAAATTCATCTTAAACTATAAACATTTTGCTCTCGCAATATATCTAAGTAATGGTTGTGCGTTTTATCCTGCTTTAATACATGTCTTTGTATGCCCTTCCTTGTAAGTTTAGTTACATTACCATATAACAAACAAAACGTATTGGCCTTGAGACCGCAAAATTCAACAATCGGGATAGAAGATGTTTCATCCTTAAACATGCCTGTAATTTTTTGTTCTGGAAAGAATACAAAGCATGGTCTACTGGATAATCACTCGTGTCATACCTATCTAGGTTCACCGAAATATATGCTGTGATTGAAATTCGGCAAAAGGCAATTCCCGTTTTGCCGAATCAAATTATTCTTTAAAAAAATGACGTTGTAGGAGTTAAAGATGTGTTTCTAATTCACAGGAAATTGTGATTATTTGCGGCTTCTGATGTTCAGTGTTTATCCGCAGGGTGCACTCTACTGCGATCAAGGCACATAATTAGATGAAAAATTATTCACCCAAATGGTATTCGGCAAAACAGGATTTCCAAAACGGGATTCGGCAAAATGGTAGGAGTAGTTGCACATTGTTGATCATCCCTCTACTCCCTCCATCCCATCTTACACTCCGTCCCACCTTCCCCTCCCTCCTATACTTTTTTATTCCCTTCCTTTGTTACAGCGACAATTTTTTTTTACCCAGATCGTTTGTTTTATTTTTATGTTTAATTACGGATTAATTATTTTTTAATTGATAATGCAGTTGCATGTTTCTCGTGAACCTGAATTTTTGATACTCAAAACTGTTACATTCTTTGTTTGTTTGTACACACTCGTTTTCAATGTGAAATCCATGTAATCGTCATGGGGCAGATAACCGAGTTTGTGTTTGTGTTTCCTAAAAATAGCAACACGTTATCTAGACACACGTTAGTTGTAACGCCAAGTTAGGCAACAATCATCACAACAAACATCGCATCAATTCAATTGTCGAGGTTGTAAACCATTGTAGGGCGGCACCATAGCGTCAGTGTCTTATATCTTGAAGCATAGTAGGGCATATTTCAGGTACTTGGGGGAAAATAATAATGCGGTACAAAAGCTTAAATTGTATTGAAATCAAGAGCAATGCCCCACCTGACAAAAATTAACTCGTGTAGGAATGCCCGCTAAGCTGCTTTCAATGCAAAATCTGACCCTCAATAACGTTGAAAATGTGTAACTAGCTAGCTAGCTAGCTACTAGCTAATTATAGTCCGCTCATCCCCATGTTAATTTCCATAGGGTGATTATTCATCGATACCGAGATAACGGGAAGGCTTCCAGCTACGAAATTGGACGAATGGCTGCAGTACGATACAAACTGCGTACCTTTTTATGGTGTGGAGCCTAAGGGTGTAACGAGGATGTCGTGGGATGGCACGTAAGTACAAAAATATTGTTATAACCACATTAAGTATTGTCGCCATCGTCTCTCATTGGACAGCCACAGTTCAGACAATGACAACGTGTATACTGACGTGCGTGCCTAGCAAAGAAATTGTATTCACGTCCAGGTCACAAAAAATAAACCAACTCTAAAAACAAAGCAAAATAAACAAAGCCAAAACCTCGTGAAGAGGCCACAACGTTGAGAGTGGTTCAGGCCTTCAAAGGAGTGATATCAACATACCAAAACTAACGAAATAAAACGAATTACAACAAAAATACCCAAAGTAGCAATGTTCTAGTTTTCATTTGACATTCGAACTTCTAAGCGGTGCGATTAACTTGGCGAATGTTTTGGTGTGTTGATATCACTCCTTTGAAGGGCCGAACCATTCGGAACTTGGCGGCCCCTCTTACCAGTTTTGGTTTTTGATATGATAAGAATAGACATGCACCAATAACTATTTATAATAATTGGTTTCTAACAATTGGTATCTGACAATTTACGACTGAGTTTCTTTAATTTGAAATTTAGCTACATGTTAGAAGAGGATTCAGATTACTACTCCTAGATTCATTTAGTTTGGTAAACGTCAAATACCCCTATCCGGAGTTGACCATCCTTCAGCACCGGAATTGTTTAAGGGAAAGTTAAATTTTGTCTCACCAATCATGAAAGAGATAGTTCACTGGAAAGTCACCTCCACTTCCAAGCTCATTACCAACCTGCTATTAAAGAAGAACTATATTGTTCATTATAGGAATTTACAATTATTTATGAAACATGGTTTTTTTTTCAAAGGCATCCACAGAATTCTAAAATTTTTATCAAAAGCAATGGTTGAAGTCGTATATAGACTTTATACGGAGAAGTGTCAAACTGTGACTACGATCTTCGAAAAAAGACTTTTTTTAAACTCAAGAACAACTAACACGGTATTTGGAAAACAATGGAGACAATGGATCATCAAACTGTGAAACTGCGCACCAGACCAATGAACTCCGTGAAATACAGCACTGTCCTGCACACAGAATCTTTCATGATCCTCAATGAAAATCTCATACAGGCAAACTCGTACAGACAAAATTCTCAAAGCTTCACCGTCCTAGATCTTTCCAAGCTCGTTATGAACAAGTTTCGCAATAAGTTCATGCAGGCAATGAGGAGCCAAAATTTCACCAAAATCTACAGCATTTTCTACGAGGTAGAGATTGAACATTTTTATTAAGACTTGAAAACAGAGTTCAACAGATCTGACATGCGCAACTACGTACTTCGCATGCTCTGTAAGCATAAAAAACAAGCAAGTCAAGGCAAAGATGAATGATGAGACGGTGGGCATCCTTGTAGAGGAAGTCATCGGCTTGAAAACATTGAATTAGTAAACAGTCGTTCAACAAGTCTCACCCACGAAGACTACAAAAAAGTTATATTTTCCAAATCAGCTTGAAATGCGATGTGGACGCATTTAACATAAGCACCATTGCCTTGCCAAAATCGAAATTTCAAATTCCTCCATCTCCCCGTACATCTCCCAAAAAGATTTGTAATGGACGATGGAGTAAAGTTGTTAGTGTACGGACACCTTAGAACTGAAAACGTAAGGGGTTGATGACGGCAGGAGTGTAATAAATCCGGAGTATCCATTTACTAGATTCGGCCGACTGTGGTGTCTGCCATCGCCTTATAACGGCGAGGCGAATCGCTAAAACTCTCGCCAGCGCCACCCCAAGTTCGTTGGCCGCTTTTTGATCTATTAAATTCGGCAATGAAGTCAAATTCAATTATACCTCAAGATATTGTACGTATTATTTATCTTCTTAAATTAGAATAAAAAATGTTTATTTGTAAAAATGTTAGGCGGCAGTTTTCAATTCAATTTATTCTTAACTTCTTGGCCTAGCCGCCTGCCCGACCACCAACATGACAGCGAATGCCTGTGTATGTATTCTCTCTCTTCTTCCACCCATATTCAGCGTTTGTTATGGAAGCTGCAGAAAATGATATCTATTCAAGCTGCACGTAGAAATTTTTAAGATAAGACTTCTTGTGCATTACTTATTTCAAATGCTCAAATGTTTTACCAGCTATCTATGTGAAATGGTAAGGGGGGGATTGAGGCATCTTGGCACGTCGACAACTTGGTCATTAGTGCCAACCTCAGTCACAGTGCAGTGGTCCGGGTTGCCACTGCACCACACATTACAGAGATGGTATTCAAACCTCTAATCTAAATCTTGTCATACATATGAACCCCCTGCAAAATGGTAAGGGCCACAGAACTGCTTGACAAGGAAATTTAAATGGCTCGTTCCTCTGTTGTCGGAAATGACCGCAAGCGTAGGAGGGGACATGAATACAGCCGATCTGACGATGAAATGTGTGTAAAGAGCCGCAACATTTGAAAACTTTAGCTGCATACGGCCGTTCTGCCTTATGCCCTCGGAAGGATTTACATTCTTCGGTGGTAATCTCGTCGGCAAGAAACGAGTAGACTACGATCGGAGGAGGTGCGATTTTGTTTCTTTTTATTTCTCTGTCGTATACTCTTGGTTATAGCTCTTGGTTACTGTATGTTGTGTTTTCCATTTTGGCATGCTAAACTCCAGTTGGAATAATAAGTGAGAGAATTGCTTATCAGATCAGTGCAATATGTCCATTCCTCCTCCCAAAAATAAAACAAACTTTTAGGGACTGGTCATTATTTACGGCGGAGGGGGGGGAGGGGACGGAAGAAATTGGGGGTCACTAATTTTTTGGATCATCACTGGGGGGGGGGGGATGTGTCATACACTTTTCAGGCCACGCTAATAGGGGGTTCAAAAACACACTGACCAAACTGGAAGGTAAAGTCATTTTTGCACTCCAATAATGGCAATTTCATCAGTAAAAATTTCTTTAAAAAAAGCCTTAACTTTTGGGGACAAGCTCCCCCCCCCCCCGACCCCATGATGGGAGTGTTTACAAGGTTTTGAAGCTATTAGTACCAATACTGCAAGTAGAGTTTTTACAAAGAACTTTGTAGAAAAGCCTTGGGACCTGGTTTCTTGGCTTCTTCTGTCTTTCAGGTACCGATTACATTACAGATGAGGGTATACAAGCAAACAGTGTGATCATCATACTTGTATCAACCCTATCTCACTCTTGGTGTAAGGAACATTTTATAGAACATTTTTAACCCAACGTGTCTGTTCGTTAAAAACTAGACACATTTCCTTACAACTAAAGGTAACTGTTGGTGTGGAGAGCTTCTTTCTTAATTTGGCTACATTATCAATCTTGGCTATAGGAAATTCTCTGCAGACAGTCTCAATAGGTATATGATAAGCGCATTGTTTTGGGGTGGGGGTCACATTATTTTTGGACCTTGAGTGAGGGTATCAAGATTTTTTTCAGGGTCATCGAAAATTTGGTAGTCACAGTTTCATTACCTCCGGCCCCCTCCCCAGCTAAAATAGGCCTAATAACTGGTCCCTTAGGTAAGCCCCGCGGAATAAGTAGCGAATTTTCGGAAAGTCGATGATTTTTCCCCCACTACTTTAGTTTGCCATCTTTTGGTTTGATATGGTTCAGTTTACCCTCTTTTTACCTGTGTGGCAACAAGCCTACCATACAACAATGAAATCTGTTAAATAGTGTACATGCAACTAATTACTTACTTTAGTTTCCTTAACTAAGTAATTTTTACAAGCAGGCCAGTTTGATATAGTGTGTTTTACTTTATCGTATGATTTAAAACGAATAACACACACTACCACCAAGGAAAACAAATTGTTCACATAAAATCTTCGATGACTCCTGTCATCTTCTTTAGAAAACCATAGCAAGATAACTGGGGAAAAAACTACATTTCACTAGATGGTAGATTTTGAAATGAGCTCTGTCATCGAAAATTTAATGTGAACAATTTGGTTTCCTTGGTTTTAGTGTTTATTCGTTTTAAATCATGTCTTCCCAATACCACTTTTACAAACGGTTACTCATTTTTTCTGTACTTTATTGTATCGTACTTTAGCACCATTTGTAGACTACAACATTAAGACTATACCTTTGGGACGCAGTGGCCTAACTAGCATGTGGAGGAGGCCTTTGGACCCACCGACTTTTGTTTGGGGGGTGGGGGAATGGCCCTCATTGGCCCCAACTCAACTTTTTTTTAACCCAACAATTTTAAAATAATGAAACTTTCATGGATTTTTAAAATTATTGCTTTAGTTCCGTGAAAGTTGTGGCTTGTGTTTTTTGTCGGGGGGAGGGGGGAAGGGGGTCACTCAACTAGGCTCTCGTGTTGTATGACAAAAACTACAATTTTCTTATAAAGGGTGGGCCTCCTCTGGAATATTGCCGTTTGTGGTAAAAACTTGAATTTTTTTATGATGGGGGGGGGGGGGGAGAAGGCACCACGGCCTCCACTGAGCTACTTGTTGGGCAAAACTGCATCTTTTTTTTGTTAAGTGAGGCCCTCACTGGGCTCAACTGGCTTCTAACGTTGTGTGGCAAAAATTGCATAGTTTTTTTTTTATTAAGTGGTCCCTCATTGGGCCTTAACTTTTGAAGTTACGCACCTGACCACACTAGTTTAGCCGAAAATGAACTAAATCTTAAAAGCGTGAAACGAAATATTTTCCCTGTAGGCATTGGCACGAGTGTGGGAGTGTCAGACTTGTACTGAGAAAGAAGCCTCGAAATTTTCCTTTCATTGTGTTCCCCCTACCCAAAAAAAATTTTGTTGTAGGGCATTCTTTACCTGGCATGTTCTAACAAGGGTTTCCCCAGATCAAGGCCTTATTAAATCGTGGCCACTTTAATCCCTACAATTGTGCAGAATAAACCATTCCTCGTATAAGCCTCAATCCCCCCATTCCTCGTATTGTAGTATGCGATTGACTGAGAACCCTAACAGTGTAAACTGGTAGTTCAGAATCTGCCACGCTATACACTGCACAGTTAGAAAATAATTCTCTTTGCCGTTTCGAAAACATCCACTACACTACCTGTAAAATTGTTGCATTTAGTTCCTGTAATGCTTTCTCTCCTTTGAGGTTTTTTCTCTCTCTAGATCCAAATAGCTGCGTAACCCAACTGCACATGTGTCATGCGCAACTCTCCTATAAAAGTTTCGGGAGAGACAGCCTGCCATCGCTTTTCCTCAAGCTCTCGTCCAAGACGGTCGATTCGGTTTCTCTCCTACTTCAAGTCCAGTCTTCGCACCAAGCCTTCGTCTTCCTAAAGATTGAAGAGCAAAGAATCCGAAGGAAGCATCATGGCTCCACCCTCAAGATTCGACGGTTACACTTTCACGATCTATGTCGCATCCAGCCAGCCCTCCGCCAGTGGACCCCGATGTTGTTGTCTGCCCCTTTCCATCTCTTCCATGGTGCCCATCAACCTCATTCTCAGTGAAAACCTCGGCTCGCAACTCGGCGTCATCAGTCCCATGTGGTCAACATGTGACTTTATCCAGAAAGCACAAGAAGGATAAGAAGCATCCACTCAGTCAGTCGTGCCCTACCGACACGCCGCTTGACCTCTAGTCACTTTCCTAACGGCAATCGTTCCACCCTTCAGCCATCACCACAGGAACACAACAGCTCTCGGCGAAAGACATCCATGCCTTGATGAATTGCCCCATTACAGACTTCAACTACAAGACCAAGCCTTCGGCTCCTGCACAATCTTCGTCATCCCACAACAAATCCTACACTCAAGAATGAATTTCATCATCCGAAAACGAGTACACCCGAAAAGGAAGCACTCCACCCCGACCTCATCAAAGAAACGTCGGTGTAGACTTCCTGTTCTCAACATCGTTCCCATCTTTCGCCGGACTCCTGTGTCGCCTCCACGAGCATGCATTCGGCCTTCATCTTCCGCTCCTGACGATGACTGGGCTTCAGCCCTGGAAGAATCTCGGCATCACAACAACCCACAAGTGAACTTCGAAGCCCAATCGATCCAATGGGCCATGCGACTCTACGTTCTTCTCAAGACCATTGAAGACATAGTCCCTGACTGCTTCATTTACAAACCGGCTCCACCTGGCTTTGAACCAACAAAGAACAGAGGTCTCATCACCGGCTTCGGCCTTCGTGAAAGAAACTTCAAAAAACGAGCCAAGATTGGGCAACCCACCACGCTGTGTACAACCCTGCTTCGCAATCGTGGAGCTCTTCTCGTCAAGGCCGAACCCTTGATCTTGATAAGGAGCCTTCCCTCCAGGACCTGGCAAAGAAGAATGATTCTTTCGCTTCTGCGGTGACGGCACAGCAAACCCTCGACACTTCGACACATGCCAACGATCCAAATCCCTCACTGCTGAAGATAAAATGGATTTTGGTACGGCCATGCACATTCCAAAGAAAGCCGACGTACTTTCCGCCATTCTCAAGGAAAATTACAGAATCCTCAGACTTGGCTTCCGCACTGCATCCCAAGCTGACATCCTCAGTAACACTGTCAATGCCCTATGCGAAAGACTCGCCGTATAAAAAAGTATCCGTAAAGCAAAACATGTTTATTTCCTCATCATTGAACTTTTCAAGAAAGCCTATTTCGCTACCTTCCAGTCTTTCTACTGGCTCACCAAGGCTCTCTTCAATTCCAGCTTGTTGCTTCGTGACATCGCTCTAAGCACAGTTCCCAAACTGAACGACTCTACAAAACACATCCTCCAGAACCAACCTAACCAACCACTTTGTTAATCCGACACCCTCTTCAGACGCCTCATCCCAACTTCTGCACCTCACCTGGACATCGCCCGCAAGCCCAACGCTTCTGCCCCCAGGCCGCAATCCAACCCATCCTTCAACAAGCCTCCCATGGCAAAACTGAACCAAGGTCACAACGAAGTCAGGAACAACAAAACCAGTTCTCATCCGACTTCAAACCACAGCTTTGGCAGACCTCACTCTCAAAGCAACAACCGTCCCCTTCGTGGAAACCACTCCTTTAAAGGCAATGGGAACAACATTAAACGTAGCACGACTCCAGATCACCGCAGCAGGTACTCTTCCCCCGGCAACAGAAGCTAATCACGTAAAAAACAAAGAGGCCACCTCCTCGTGTACCAGTTGGTGGTCGCCTCCAACACTTCTTTCCAGCTTGGACGAAATTGACTTCAGACACGACCATTCTCTCCATCATCTCCCATGGCTTTCAACCAATAGTCCTAAGGAAACCAGCCCAGACCTCACTACCACCCTGGGAATTCGCACGAAAACCTTCTCCAGCTCTCAGGAAGTCAACGAACTACTCGCCAAAGGTGCAATCTGCCGAAGCCCAAACCCTCTCAACAGGTTGTTACACCTCAATCTTCCTCAGACCAAAAAAATCTGGAGGCAAAAGACTCATCTTCAACTTCAAACCAGTAACCCACCTCATGGAAAATCATTGCTTCAAAATGGAAACTCTAAGATTCCATCCGTCTTTCGCCCAAACTAAAAGAATGGACCATAGACCTTGAGGACACCTACCTCCATGTTCCCCTCCACGTTTCTGTACATCACTGCTTTCGATTCATGCACGAAGACAAGGTTTACAAATTTCAGTGCTCCCATTCGGATTGAACGGCGCCCCCTGAATTGTCACACTCGTTCTCAAACCCAATTCTGGGCCACCTTCATTAACATCAGATACCAGCAAGCGCATTTCACTATAATTCTCCTGAACAACCATGGTTTCGGCATCAACTTTAAAAAGTCAAGACTTGGTCCATCTCAAGAGTCCTTCTTAGGAGTCTCCTTCGTAGGAGTCTCTTTCGACCAGGTCTCAGCAACAATAAAGCCATCAACAGACAGAACCAAAGACCTTTACCTTCACACCCAGACCTTCCTCCAGTCCAAGGGCCACTCCCTCACAGACCTCAACTTCTCGCATGGGAGAAAAAACTTCAAGGGAGAGAAAGCATTACAGGAACTGAATGCAAAAATGTACAGGTAGTGTTGGTTTTCGTTTTGGGAAATAGAAATCAATCCCCAGTAAAATAGGAATTTTTGCATTAGTAGTACTTTAATGAGCTGGGCTCGAAATAAGTGGGTGCAACATTTATTACTAAAATAAAAATAGTAAACAACAGTAAAAGATAACTAGGATGATACACAGTGATTCTATTGCCGTTCGGAAATATCCAATACCTGAAAATGTATAGCATTCTTCCCCGAAGTATGCTTCTCTCGCTGGAGTTTTAAAGTTGTGTAGAGACGTCCAGCTGCTAACCTCTCCTGCGCATGTACGAGGATCCTCTATAAAAGCATTCGGGCTGGACCGGCCCCTCCAGCTTCAGACGAGACATCTTCACTTCCCTCCATTCAAGTCCAAGATCTCCGATCTAGTTTTTTTTTAACAATCCATCATTTTTCATTTCTCGGATTGCTTACAACGTTCGAGCGGTTTGCACCATGGCTCGATATGAAAAACTTCGACCGGAAACGCTTCTTCTAAGATGGTCGCTCCGTCGCCTCGTAGTCCATCGCCAGCCGATCCAAATATTATTGCCAATCCATCAGTTTTCTGCGGTCCTTCTTTTACAATCCACGGACAGCCAGCACACACTCAAGCGGACATGCGCCATGACCCGATGCAGAGAAACGGTGACTGACTCGTCATTCAAGATGGCCGGTCCTTCACCTCACAACCCGTCGTCCGTCGATCTGAAAATTATTGACAATCCGTCGTCACGATCCAAATTTCGTGACCTTTGTTTCACTGCAATCCAGCTTTTCTTCATACCAATCCTGATTCCAAGTTCTCGGACAGCAGCGCATGCACATAGCGGACTGAACAATGGCCGTCCTCACGCCCGAAAGACTGCCATCTGTCTATACGACCTTGATTGTTGGTCGATCGTTGGCCGCATCTCTGTTTACGCAAAGAGAATGGATTTCACCATGATTCACAGTATTTTTTTGCTGAACCATAAATCTTCTTCTTGAAAACAAGTTCTTGCAGTCACGATTCGTTTCATCCAAGACTTCCAACTTCGGATCGCCATCCTCATCCAAGCATCTCTGTCCTGAAGTCAAGAACACGAATTCATGGATCCTGCTATTCGAAACTTCCCGATCCACAGCGCGCTCAAGTGAAAACAACACCACGACCTGATCCAGTGAAACAAGGAAAGACCTTTGTCTGAAGAGGACTGGATTTCACTACGACTCACTGAAATTTTCACCAAACCATCAATCTTCTTTCCCAACAAGTTTCTTACAGTCACAAATCGTGTCACCCAAGACTTCAGCTTCAGAACGCCATCCTTATCCATGCATTGCTGTCTTGAAGCCAAGAACATGCAGTGATGGAAGACTAGGTGAAGCCTCCCGATCCGTGGTGCGCTCAAGCAGACAACACCACGGCCTGATCCAGTGAAACAAGAAAAATTTCCTCCGCTCAAGACAACAGCCCCTCAACAGTTGCATCTCGCTCATGCTTGGTTCTGACGACCCCCCCCCCACACGTTCTGTCTCTGTCCTCAAGTCAAGCACACATACTTTGGATCGTGCCAC
>JAHWFP010187659.1:0-25055 GCA_023313725.1 Lithobius niger | reverse complement strand
ACTTCTTACAATGGTCTTCCTCTGTCCTCACCTCAAGTACATGCACTCAAACATCATCGTGCCGATCCCTCACTTCGGACCATCTTCGGCACGACTTCCCCTTTCAGTCCACACATCAATTATTACATGATACTCCCTGGACTGGATCATAACCTCTTCGCCATCCTCTCACATTCATTAATCTTCTTCCGACTCATCGGGAAAGACTGTCATCGTCCATCGCATGGATCTAAATTGCGGATAACCACATTGGTTTTTCCTTCACCCATCCAAAGACAAAGCATAGTTCCCACAGATGTCCATCGCTGCCTGCTGCCATGCGCCGACATTGATTGCAGCCCCTTTGTACTCCATCATTTGTTGCCGGATCTTCCTTGTCAAGCATCATCTCGACTCCTGCACATAGTCGTCCCTCAGTCACATCCTCATTGCGTACGGTCCCACACCAACATGCATCGCAGCTCCTTCAAACCTTCACCCTTCGTTGCCTGCTTTCCATCACCAACATCCATCACAGCTCCTCAAACCCTCACCCTTCTTGGCCTGCTGTCCCTCACTGACAATCATAGCGGAAACTTCCGATCTCCAACTTCCATCAGTTCTGCTGGCATCAGCTTGACAATCATCACAACTTCCTGGGACCTTGATCCTGCTCTGCCCAAAGTCCTTGACTGACAGCAATCACAGCTCTACAGCCGTTCGTCCAACACGGCCTGTTGTCCTCAAAACTTGCCCTTGCAGTATCCTACCGCAAACCCCGGCCCCAGACCTCCACTCTTTACAATCTGAAGGCCTCATCTAACACCTGCCACAGCCTGACTTCTGTTCACAGCTCCAGTTTTATTCCTGCTTGACTGCCTCCTGTGTTTGCTTGCCACCTGTGAGAACTCCAACGCGTCCTCCACTGCAAACTGACAATCATTGTCAATCATTCTGAATCAATGTTGAAATGATTGTCAGTTTGCGGTGGACAACCATCCTTATAGCCAGTTGACCTTCACCAAGGATTGAAGCAGCAACTATACAACTGTTGTCCCTCTCCAACGACCATAACAGCGCAATCCAGAACATTGCCAATTTTCGGAGGCTTCACAACAACCACTGTCATTGTTCCAAGGCATCCTGAACATGTGTCCATCAGAGAGTTGCTCACTCCACTAAACCACAACATAGCGTTCTCAAGACCTTCAATCAGGATCTCTGTCATTCGCACCAAAAGACACTGCTCCTCCTGACTTTCACCCGTCACAACCCTGTTGTTCACCTGCAACAACAGACGAAGAAACTGACCAAAATAAATTCAACACCTGATCTCGACGATGACATGATCTCAAGGTGACATCCATCAGACAAAACATCAAACCTAGAATCTGAAAACAGAAAATCCCTGAATTACAAGCAGAGGATTCTAGGGCTCAACTATCAGGATCCACGACAATCACTAGGAATACGGGAAAACCAACCCAACCGATCCCTCTCCACCAGACCTTCTGAACTTCCTAACGACCCAATCAATGAAGGTTTAAACGCTCCTCCATCCTGGTCACAGACCTGCCCAAGCATCTGTCTTCAAAGCAGCAAAATCCGCGTTCCCTGGAGGACTAAGGCAGCCCCTCCCTCATCAAGCTGTGTGATGACTGATCATCCACACCACGGATTTTTCCAAACTGAGACCCATCTATAATCCTCAATTTACAGTACGAAAGAACCTTCTGAACATCTACGAAACCACTTCCAGGATCACGAATCACCTTTGCAGACCTGATTGCATCTCAGATCAAACACAACATCGAATCAACGCACTTGAACTTAAGACCTGCCGGCATCCTGATCATTCTATTGCAACACCGGCATCAACAAAATTCATAGACAGCCTCCCAATGAAGTCAGTCAACACAAAGGGAGACATCAATACAAGAAATTGGATTGCACCGTCTGAAACCCATCATCACTACCAGACATGTCATCTATTCCCCCTTAAGCACTGAAACAGACACCGACAAGTCAGATGTCTTGAAACTAACATCCCATGCAGATGTCCTGAAGATGAAGAATGACTCATCTTCTAACTTAGACCACCACCTCCATGGACTGTCCCAAATGGCCGATTTTCTGTTTCAAAAAAGTGCGAAGTGTAACTTTTTGGGGGAAGCCAGCGTAACCCTATGGTACTTGTCAAAGGTGCCCACCACCTGAATTGACGAGGTCTACTAAAAATGCTTTAAATTTTCAGGTATTGGACATTTCCGAACGGCAATAGAAAAACTATTTTGCCGGCCCTCCTGCCTGGCCGGCTGAAAATTGTTTCTATTGCCCAATAGGAAATATACAATACCTTCACCCACTCTACCTCCCCTCTTGAGTCACCACTTGACAATTCGAGAGGGAAAAGATGGCAGCCCAAATGCTTTTATAGAGGATCCTCGTGCATGCGCAGGAGGGGTTACACAGCAGGCCGCCTCTATACAACTTTAAAACTCCAGCAAGAGAAGCATACTTCGGAGAAGAATGCTATACATTTTCAGGTAATGTATATTTCCTATTAGGCAATAGAAACAATTTTCAGCCGGCCAGATAGGAGGGCCGGCAAAATACTCTTTTTCTAAGCAAAACACTACTAGCCTCAAATGGTTCAATATTGAATCATTACCAGGTGGTAAGAAATTTTAATTTTAAAGTGAGGAAAGTTTTTCAGAATAAGCTAGCAAAAATGTGCACTGTATACCTTAGCATACCTATAAAGTTTCAATAACAAAGTTAACATTACTCACCCAACGCAAAATTTCACAAACGTTGTAAACTTAGAAATAGGCCTAGGGTACTCATTATTTTAACTTAGACTAAAATTGTCTTTGGGTCTCTTAATCAAAGATTGGGCATAAATACAGATTAAGCATCATTATACTTGAAAAATTATTTATTTCCTATAAAAAAAATGTTGATGCACTTAATATCTTAATATCTTATCGTATTAATTAAATATTCTCTCTTTAAATAGGAAATATGGAACAGTAATAAACTGTAAAGCTCAGCTGTTGGTTCTCTTCCTTGCTGGTTTTAAAGAGCACCACCCTACCTTGGGCAAAGATGTGGAATATTTTTTTTATGGTGGGCCAGGATGAAGACACATGCCAGCGGAAAAAGTGTAAATAAAAAAAAAATGAAAGGAGTTTGTACCTTGCATCACCTTCTGCAACACATGCATACATTCTTACTCATCGAAGAGGGATCCATGTGTACCAAGTTTAAAGGTTTATCACCCAACCACAATAGCGATCAGCTCTGGTCATCGCACAAAACCTGCTTCCACGCTACAAGTACCCAACAACCATTTATAAGTTCTGTTCCTGCGAAACAGCTAGCCAAAAGTGGTGTTCCTTCCCTGTCGCTGATCTCTCCCTACAACTTTTACCACCTATGCAATATGGTCACCAATAAAGCCAGCAAAAGGCTTGGATTTCTCCTGTGATGATGACAAATCTGGGAGTTAAAAAAACGGTACATCGACCATTCGTATCTCATCCATCTGCCGTCAATGTGGTTCATTTACAAAACACAGAAATTGTCTGTTTGAGTTTACATAAAAAAAATTGTCTGTTGACATCAGTTCAATGCGTGGCCTAAATTGTGTGCTTAAAAATGTCTACTCACAAAATGTATTGTGTCCTTCTCTCGGGGGTCTACACAGTGTGCATGCCACTGCTGTGCCGCAAAACGTTTGTCCCAAACTAGTAAAGTCCTGTGTTTTCCGCGAAAAGTTCACTATTTCTGCAGCACTACTGCAGAGAAACGGCACCAGTTCTAGCCTGTGTGAATTTATCAAGCTCGGTGACACAAAGTTACGTGTCGAAAAAAACCTATGAGTAGATACTTTTTATTGGAACTGTTATACAAATTGCAAAAACTGAATCCCTGCCGAATACATACTTGACTTGGGTAGAAATTTTAAAGGGAAAATAGCTGGTATTTCAAATATTGCCCATTCCTTTAGGGAATGCCTTTTTTTATGTGCCATTCGGGGGAATGCCATTTTCTATGAAGGTGCAAGGCCCTCTAGGACCCCCGCATCCTTCACACGGTTGGCTTTCCCCAACTCGAGGGCCCGCTCGCCACCTGGTGGCGAACCCGTAGTAGTAGAGAGAGAGAGAAATATTGCCTCCTTCGGTGCACTTGGTTTGTGTAATGCTCGCAAATAAACCATTTGAAACTAAACAGGTTGGTCCCAATCTTTTCCCGTGCTTGTCTGGGATAATCGGCAATGGGCACCCCGACGCATCCCAGCAAGAGTTGGCGCCCAACAGTAATCTTTTAACCCTGCAAAGACGAAATTGCGACGAGGGGCCCACCAGCAAAAAAACGTGGCCACGAGGCGAGGAAAATGGGGGCAACCACTACCCCATCAATCACTTCAAAACGTACAAAAGGTGAGATTGAGCCAATTCATTACGCAAAAAAGGCTAAAAAATTAACTATGAACATTTACAAAGACGAATACGACTTTGACTCGAATGAATTTACATGTCTCGACCACCGATTCTCTCATAGCATATTGCGGACAATCAAATCGTAAATTGTCGTAAATTGCACGTAAATTGTCGCAATTCAAAATCAGAAGTCAGAGACCAATTGCGCTATTTTCCCTATTGTAATGCTAAATGTTGACAAAACTAAGCCGTCGGAAGCAATTTTGTAATTTTTCGACCATTTCAAAGTCTACAAAAGCAAAAAGCAAGTAGGACTATTTTCTGTGCATGCACACATTTCTCGTTGCCGATCACATTCCAAAGCGGCGCATCACGCACTTAAGTGAGCAAGCATGCACACAAAAAAGCAAACAAGCTCAGCGCTACTGCAAGACGACACCATTTTGGTTTTTTGACAATCTCGTGGGCCCAGTATTTGAAAATCCGTTATGAATTCATCACCAAAACCAAACGAAAACAATAAATTTGCAAGCTTCAATCTTGACATTGAGGGTGAACTAGTTGATTTCTTGTCACCCATCCATAATTTTGGCAGAATGACGACCGTCAACGACCAAATTGTACCATTAGGTAACGCCATTCCTTACCAATTTCCAGCTCCGCAGTTGAAAACGCCGCCGCTAGATGGCAGCACCAACCAGCAAAAACGTGTTCACTGGGCGACATATGCCACCAAGGCAGAAAACGATCTCGAATTGCTCAAAGAGAAATTACGGTGGCAGAACAATCAACATGAAATCGAAAAGCAACAATTAATAAACGATTTCAGCAAACAAATTCAGCAGATGCAAATGCGTTTCAACACACAAAGAGAAGCTGATAAACAACTAATGCAGATGCAATTTGACAAACAAATCGAGAAATTGTCAAGCAAACTCATTGCCTCACATACGCAAAACGCAAATCAAATGGCTACAAACCAAACGCAATGGAGTGACGTACAGTTCCAGCAACCACTGCATAGCACCCCCAATTTTTAATTTTTAACCGTAGCAGGAAAACAATTTTCACCTCACCAAAACCAGAAAAGCAACCATGTGTCAGTAAAGTTAAGTCAAATGAACATCCCTAACCATGGGAACAACAATACCATCCCGTTTTGGCAACAAAATTCCAGCCAAATGCAAATGAACATGCCACCAAGAATGCAACCTAACCAAATGCAGATGAACATGGCACGAAACATGTATCCATGTCAGCAAAACACAAACCAATATGGAGTACATCACCCACAACTAAATGGTGTAATAAGTAATGTAAGCACCACTGCAAGCAGCAGCATGCAACAAATGCTGCAAACAAGGGCTAATACCACCCAAACCACAGCATCATCCATGCAGGCACCCTACCAATTTCCTATTGACATGCAAGCCTTCATGTACTACACGCCACTACCATGGATTGCACATCTAAGCAATGCTATCACCACACACACGTTCCAGCCGTTACCACTCGATGACAACACCAATCTTAGCGGTTGGATAAACTCCATGACGGTCAGACTAACAGGTAGCACACTGCCTCCGCTCGAATTTCAAGACATAATTCAATGCAATTTGAGGGGCAGATACTACAACTGGTGGAAAGCACTTGAAATTAAACCATCCAATTGGCGAGAAATGAAATCAGCCATAAGGGAAGAATTCAAGAACCCCATCACTAAACAAGAACGATTTGTACAAATCTACAATGCACGTCAACAATACGGAGAAACACCGGCAAACTTCGTACACAGAATGCTATGCCAAACTCGCAAATTGCTATATAAACTGGAGAAAAGATCAGAAACGGATCTGATAATTACACAAATGCACAACTAGTACAGATGGACCTTAGCACCCATGGACCTTCACTCACCAGAAGCACTCCTTGTACGCTTCTAGACTCTACCCAACCCAGCTAAAAAAAATCTGCAGAAAAACTTCAGAAATAATCTGCAGTTATTTGGCCACTTTCTGCAGATTTAAAACTGCAGTATTTCTGCAGATTTAAAACTGCAGTATTTCTGCAGATTTAAAACTGCAGTTTTTCTGCAGAAGAAGAACTAGTGCAAAAAAGAATATCATTTTCGAAACCTTAACAGTCATTTCAGCTGCCACTTTAGTATCAACGAAATTTAGAGACATTATTATTGTAAACATACCAACGTCCTATCTATACATCATATCATATATGTTTATATTATAATCTAAGGTTACTTACAACTGTGATAAGTTGTAATTCAGCTTTATATACCTAGCCAATAACTAAGCATAATCTGTATAGGCACAGGTTTTATATTTTGTGGATATCCGCTAAAGTAATGCAACTGTTGATGTGCCTTTAAACAGTCAATTGGCATAATTAGTTCTGCATGTCCCACCCAAACATGATCACGATTTAATAAGTGAAACAACATAACATTTTTTTACAATATTTGCAGAAAATCTACAGACTTTACCTTCATCTTGCTGAACGTGAATAAACTGCAGAAATTCTGCAGATTTCATCTTTAGCTTTTCAGCCAATCAACGTACTCTGAAAAACAGGTATAATTTCCATAGTCCTAAATGTTTTTTTCAAAACATGTTGATAGGCTAAAAATTTCTTTAGAAAGTACAAATACACAAGTACATGAAGATAAAAGTTAACGACAGTCAGGCTGAAATTGGTTATACTCGAGGACTAGAAAAAAAAATCTTTTTACTGGATTTTATAAATAAATCGTTTCACACCCTGGAAATAGAGGATAGAAATTTGCGTCATTTTTTCAGAAGCTTTTATATCCCATTTTTAGTTTTAGTAGCAGTTCTACAATAAAAATGTTCAAAAAAAGTAAAGTTGTGTTGTGGTTTTTTTTTATTAGAATTTCAAAACTGTTTTTTTTATTAGAATTTCAAAAAATGAATTAAGTCTGGGCATGGCGTGTGCTGTCACCATTTCTACTTAAAATATTTATTTCTGACTAGCACCAAAGAAATCACGATGAACAATAATAGTTACCAAAAAAGTGATAATAATGATTTCCTACCTCAAAAGGGCAGTCATTTGTTATCATTTATCAATTGTTGTGATTGTTAAACATCTTGACGCATCTTGGTTTGGCCGGCCAGCTGATATCGAGGCTACAGGACAAACGTGGCCAAAACTTAACAGAGGATTTCTTTCGTAGTAGGCAAATTGTCCTATAAATTTTCGTTTGCTGTCAAGCACCACAAGCACCAGCGACGAATCGGAGCGCCACCACCGTACCAGCACCCTCAGCACCGCCACCAGCATTGATTGATTGCACCATCCCGGTAAGCCAGCCGACCTAAGCTTCTGTATTGAACGCGGACTCACCATCTTTCGTTGCTCCATCAGCTGCACCTTGCCCCACCTCAGCCCCAAACCGAACAACAGCACCAAGCAAACAGCGCACAACAGCGACGACCTCCGAGTCCCAAGCCATGGCACAGAAACGTCACATGCTATAATTGTGATGAAATTGGGCATATTTCTTCACTCTGCTCCGTACAAAGAAGGCCAAGAAAACAAAGGCCGCCACTCGAAACCATGCACATTGGACCGTCCGATGACATGCAATCAATGCACGTGGTAGCCTACGCAAAAGGTTTCTACGCAGGGCTTGACTCAGGGTCAACCTCAAGCTACATCCGCAACGACTGGCTAACAACGCTCCACCCGCACGCCATGTAAGATCTCCAGCCGTTCACGGGCATTCAGCCGACACTCTCCAACGGTGAACCAGGGCTCAAAACCATCGGAACGATAAAAATCGCTATTATCACGCATGGCAGACACCTGACCCAAGAATTCAGCGTTGCAGACCACTTGGCTATTAGCTGCAACCTCGGCAGAGACTACGCCAGGATGGTGAAGTTACACGTGGCTCATGCCAACAACGTCGGGTTCTTTGACGGAGACATCCGGCATTCTTTTCCTCTCTCCACTCACGCAGCGAATCCGCACACACCGGTCGTGAACTCAGCCTGGTTCATCCAAACCCTGGAAGGCACAGAGAACCTGAACAACCTAACCGAAGGAGAATTTGAGTTTCTCGACTGGCTCCTCGGGCAGAACAAGGACATTTTTTCCGGGGACGCCAGGGAGACTAAAGGACACGGAGTATCACATCAAACTCAACCCAGAAGCCAACCAATGTCCCAAAGAGTTTATTCTACTTCACCCACAATCAAGAGGGAGATAAATAAGATGGTGGATGAACTCCTAGAATCAGGAAGGATCGAACCTTCTGACAGCCAGTGGGAATCACCCTTTTTCCTCAAACGTAAGAAGAACGGAGGGGGATTTAGGCCAATACTTGACTACCGCTACCTGAACTCGTGGATCGAAACCGACAACTATCCGATGCCGCGGACGGTGTTTCACTTCCTCGCCGGAGCGAAGTATATCTCCATTCTGGATGGCGAGCAGGGGTTCCACCAGATCCCACTGGACCCTGCTAGCCAAGACCGCACGACATTCATCTGCCATCGAGGTGAATTTAAATTTAGAGTTTTACCGTTTGGCCTGAAGACAGCCAGCCAAGCCTTCCAGCGAACCATGACCCTGATCCGCGGTGACCTTATCAACCACGTGTGCATCCTATACATAGACGACATTATTATAGGCACGCGCACGTGGAAGGAACATTGCTGGGTAATCAAGGACATTTTCAAGCGTCTCAGGGATGTAGGCTTTACCCTAAAGAGAAAAAAGCGCTTTTTTGGTGTCCCAGAACTCAAAATTCTTGGCATTAAAGTAACGGCGAAATGCATCGAACTTTCAACTGACATATGACTGCCATCCTCAACTGCCCTCGACCAACTACAAGAAAGAAGCTGGAAGCTTTCTTGGGCGTATGGGGTACTTCAGAAAGTTCATAGACAACTTTTCCTCCATTGCGAGTCCTCTCCATCACCTCACGAGGAAACACCACCAGTACCTGTAGAAAGATGAACACCAGAGAGTCTTCCAAACTCTGGAGGGCAAGCTGCTTACCTCAGGCATCCTATCCATGCCAGACTTCTCACAGCCATTCATCGTGGAATCAGCTGCATCCACAGAAGGTCTTGGAGCCATGTTGACACAGAGCATCAACGGTGAAACCAAAATCACCGAATTCTTCAGTCCAATGCTGAAAGACCGAGAACAGAAGTATCCTGTCTTTGAACTAGAAGCTCTCGCTGCCATCAAAGCAATCAAACATTGGGAGACATACCTCGCAGGCGACAAATTTCTCCCGATAACCGACAACTCTGCTCTGAAATGGATTCTATCCAAGAAAACATCGTCAGCGAGAACAGCTCGATGGGCAATCCGGCTGCAGACCGTCTACTTCTCAGTAGTCATTCATCAGCCAACAAAGACAACATCGTAGCAGATGCCCTGTCATGAAATCCTGCACCAGACAACCCCGACGATGAAGACGAGAAGACAAACACCGACAAAGACAAACTGACTATGACGAACAAAATAGAGGAACTGGTTCAAGAGCACAAGACGTCCATGTACCCACTCCTATACATAACGTGCTCAACCAGAAATTAACATCAGAGACAAGATGCAAGTAAAAATCGCACAAGAAGCCGACCCAGTTGCAAAACGCATCTTGAAAGCTCTATCTCGACCCGAACTTGCAGGCAAGGACGAGACGTACAACTATGTTATCAAAATAAGATGCAGCTACGCCTTCGACAGCGATGTAGTGCTGTATTACGTCGACCCACTGGCTCCAACAAGAGGTCACCCGGAACATGCATGGCGCATCTACATGACGAAGACACTGTGTCACACCTACCTAAGGGACTGCCATGATCACAAGCAAGCAGGACACTTAGGAGTGATCAAAATGATGCAGAGACTGAGAGCAGTAGCACATTGGCGAAAAGGTTTTCAGACTCCAAATCATACGTGAGATCCTGCCATGTGTGTCAAATTGCCAAGACATCCCAACAACGATGCATCGGTGACATGCTACCAGTCATACCAAGTTCTCCATTCCACATGATGGGAATCGACTTCGTTGGCACACTCCCTCCATCCATGCACAACCACAAGTACATCATGACCATGAAGGACTACTTCACAAAGTTCGTATGGCTCATTCCCACCAAAGTAGCAACTGCAAAAACGGCCGCATGCAAATTCAAGCAGCACATCCTGGACGAGCATGGACCGCCAGCCATACTTGTTTCCGACAATGGCACAGTGTTCATCTCAAAGCTGTACACCAACCTACTCGAGACCACTGGCATATGACATCATCGCACCACGGTATATCATTCGCAAGTGAATGCCACAGAGAGGGCTCAACAGACGATGAAGGGATGCATTCGTGCATTTCTCCAGGACCACGAGACTACTTGGGGACCACTACTGCCGACTCTCCAGTATGCTATCAATACATCGCCGCACAATAGTACTGGAGAAACGCCGTACTACCTACTGCATCTCCCAGACCCATGAGTACCACTCAAAGTCATCAGCCTACCCGACACGACAACCCAAAGAATGCCTGAAGAAAATGCCGAAGAAACGAGCAAGATCAGAGAAAAAGCCTATGACTTAGTCGCAGCTCATCTTGCAGAAGCAGCACGAGGAGCAAAAATCTCCTACGACCAAAAGCACCGCAAGACAATCTTCAAGGTAGGCGAACTAGTTAAATCAAGGAACCAGGTCCTCTCGAACGCTGACAAAGGCATCGCGAAAAAACTGGAACCTCTGTTCAAAGTGCCGTACCGAGTCGTAGAGAAAAGAAGTCCAGTAACATACCGCATCACCTCGATCAACAACGCCTCCGACACCAAGGTGATCAACCCAAAGGAGCTCGAACCGTACTGGGACCCAGTAACCACGGATCGCAAGGGACCGCAACCAATCCCAACCACAAACGAGGTCAACGATGCAAATCCAGACACGATTCCAGACGACCAACAGACCTGGAAGCATCCGATAACGACGAGTCAGGCTCAACCAGCTCCGAACCAGAATCCGATCCAAACTGGAACCAAAACAATGAATCTCCAAACTCGTCACACTCTGAAAGCAATGTCAACCAACCAACAACCACCACCAGGGCAGGCAGAGCCAAAAAGACCCCAGCACACCTGAAGGACTTCATCTGCCTAATGTACAGTTTTCCTTTCAGCAACCCGGAGGACGAAGACTGGACCGACATGAACAAGTCACAGTAGGAGAGGGAGGAGGCGGCAGGAGCGCGGCTGTAAGGGAGCAGGCAGGCGAGAATGACGAGCTAGACATCAAAAGGTGACCAAAGACCACTGCAACGATGGCCACTGCTCGAGTATAAAGCAAAAGAAGGAACCAAGAAATTTGTATAACCAAAGAAAGACAAGCAAGGTATTAAAAATCAGATTGGTCGACGACATCCAAAATTCCCGAAAGACAAGGCTGCAAAACGACAACTCGGCAGCGACCATGCGGCAGTGAAAGAGGTACCACCAGGAGAAGTCGAGCAACTCCAATTCACCACCCCAGCGTCCAAGCAGAAGCAAGTGCCACCATCATCGTTCGATGACTGTGCAGAACCATGTAGAAGTCCAGAGACTCAGTCACACCTTCGGGGCGCAAAAATGCATCAGTTGTGACGCAAACATGACACCACTTACCATGGCCTTTGAATTAAGTCGCACCTACGGGGCGCAAAAGTGAGTGTTTTTTTTTTTTTTTTTTGTGCAAGCAACCACGACGGCAGCACAAACACGCGAGTGCCACACCAGCAATGGAACTCAGACGCACCTGAGGGGCGCAAGTGCAAGTACGAGTAAAAACGAAAGACAGTCGTGAGTTGTACACAACCTCTGAAACTAGAAGATTAAAAAAAATTTTCTTTGGGGTTTTTTTCCCCTTTGAACTGTAGAAAACTGTGCCTGACGAACTAAGCCAAGAAGTGTGCAGAACGAAGAGAATTTTTTTTTAAACGTTTTTAAAAAATTTTTTAAACGATTTTTGTTCATAACCATCGCTACGAAGAAATATGCTAATTAGTTGAATTCGTATTTTTATTGTAACCTTGAAACACTTTTTCCTGTAATTCTTAAGGAAGACCACGTAGCACAAGTTTGTGAACGGGTAGCCTACCTTAGAACGACGCCGCCGAAATTTTATGCAGAGGGGGAGCGTGCGAAGGTGCAAGGCCCTCTAGGACCCACACATCCTTCACACGGTTGGCCTTCCCCAACTCGAGAGCCCGCTCACCACCTGATGGCGAACCCGTAGTAGTAGTAGTGCACTTAGTTTGTGTAATGCTCGCACATAAACCATTTGAAACTGAAAAGGTTTGTCCCAATCTCTTCCCGTGCTTGTCTGGGATCGTCGGCAATGGGCACCCCGACGCATCCCAGTATTTCTGTGTGCCGTTCGAAAAAACCAGTTACTTGCACATTTAGCAATCATACTCTATAAAAGTTTTATGCTTTATTCCATTGAGATGTTAAGTTATGGATCGCAAGTGTCTCCAGTCCTTCAGATGGCAATCCCGTGCTATATCTGACACAAGTAAAGGTATCGTTTCAGCCCACTCATTGTCCTGTTGTAATATGGTTACTGGAAAAAATTGTCTTGACACTCAAATTCAAAACTAAAAATACTCGTCAGTATTCTGCAAATTTTTGATAAGCGTAAAATGTCCATAGCAGTTCTGTTCAATTTTTGATTAATACATTGCGATAGCGATGTTTTGCCGCCATCGAACGTATGTTCGATGTTGATTATTTAATATCAGTTAGCTCTCGCCCACAAAGATCTCTAGACAGACTGTTTCGCCCTTGTTTGGGCTCGTCAGTAAAGAATACTTTGTTGATGAGAGCTAGGCTATGCTTGCTAGGGCAAACGAGAAGGGTGAAACGAATACAAATAAGGTCTGTATTTGCTTCGCCCTTGTCGTTCGATGTTGAGTTGACATTCAATGTTTTTAGATTTTTTTCTCCCTGCGGCTTGTATGCAAACATGACGATAATTTCCCTAAATATTGACATATTTTGACGTTCAAATACATAATTGTAACCGTTTTTTCGTCAGCTTTCCAATGATGCAAACCACACATCACTAGCTACAATTGTTCTGAAGTTATAAAAAATACATTTTATTTAACATTTTTAAGCAAACAGCCTCCTAATGGATAACAAATATTGCTACTCCCTACTAATTTAACAGGACTAATGTTTAGTCACAACATTAGGTGCTTGTCTGTTGATTAAAATACCAACATTTTCACATCTTTGCAGGTCTTGAGTTGTGCAGAACTTAATTGGCTTGTGTGCACTTTTTTTTTGTAAGGGCTTTTTCTGGATGCGGTGTATCTGCGATCGCGGGTTGTATGCGAGACAATACGGTAATCGTAGAAATATTAGTTTACCGCCAAGAAGCGCGTCAGCCTGGTTGAGTCACTGCAAGCCTCGCCCCTTCCTCCTGAAAATGACAGTTGGCATATCCCACCTCCTCATTTCCCCAGTCACGTCTCATTTAGGTGTGTTCCGATTTAATTTATTCATCGCATCGAATATAGAAATGCATCAATGTAAAAGAAAATCGACATGGAATCAACATTATTAAAGCAGCATTGTAACAACACTACAATAGTCCATAAAGGTGGTAAATTATGGTGCTCCTACTTTCTTCAGACTAAAAAATGTGTTTTCTTCCATTGTTTACATCGCGGCAGTGTTAGCCGTGTCAAGGGAATAATTTAAATAGAACGGGCCTCGTAGCCTACCCTCTATAGTAGGCTACGAGGCCCGCGTTATTTAAATAATTGCCTCGATACAGCTAACACTGCAACACTGCTATGATGTAAACAATAGAAGAAAACATTTTTTAGTCTAAAGAAGATAGGAGCACCATAATTTACTACCTTTATGGACAAGTCTGTTGAAAATTTACACAATACTGATAGAGTTTTGAATTTGAGTATCAAGACGGTTTTTTCGTGTAGTTATTGAAGATTTGAAGTACGATGGTTGCATTTATCTATTGTCAAGTGGTGAATTGTGACTCCATTTTCTTACTCCTGTCTACTATGTGTTGCCTTATCCCGAAGTCGCACTCACCACAGAGGACACAGTATACACCTTCTCTTACTTCTCTTGTGTTACCGGTATCTATCTTCAAAATTACCTAATGAGACGATGAATAGGTGCACCCAGTGGAGTAAAATCATGTGGAGACCACTGTATCAAAAAGGCACAGAAACTAGAAACTATGGGTACGAAACAGGATAAGATAACACATGGCTGATGTAAGAAGGAAGAAAACGGTGTCACATATTTCAAACATGACTTGGTTTGCGGATATGTTTTGTTTACTTAGGCCTATTAATATTTATTTTATTTGGAGTCCAGTTACAAGTTTTGTAGATACATTTTTGCAATTTTAGTTTCTTTATTGCCAAAACATACTAACCTGATAATTTTGCATTACAATCCTCGAATGTGATGTTCCCCTGTAGGTTTCTTCGCCTGCTTGCATATCCCACTGCACATGCGCGGCACAGTCCTCCCTTATAAAAGCAAGAGCGTGAACGCTTTCGACATTTATTTTCCTCAAGAAGTGTCTCCACTCCACCTCGCTCTGTGAAGTTTCCCCTTTTGTACGGATTTTGGATTTATCCCGAAGATGGCTGCTGCCTCTGAAGCTCCCGCCTCGTCGGCTGCTCTCCCTCGTGCTCTTACTGTCTCCGGCCTTGGCGACCGCTGGGTTTCCGCCCTCGATCTCACAACCGTCGGCCCGATTCTCCAAACAACGTTCACTGAAGCTTCTTTTGTACATGACAACGACCTATCCTACTCGCCTCTCCAAGCTGGGCAACTCACCCCCACCTGTTGCCCCCTTGGATCGTTCATACTTGCGGTCCGACTTACAACTTGCAAGGAACACTTACTGGGAAGCCAAGAGGAATCTCCGCCATGATACAGCGGCTTCCCGCCCTCCGGCCGACAACTCTTCTTTGGATTTGTCTTCTATTTCCTCACGGAAAAACTTCAGCATCACCCGCAGTGAAGTTCAGCACATCGTCCAAGACACGGTCCGAAAGACGCAAGACACCCAGATGCCTCCACCATCGCTACCCGTCGCGCCCGCACTCAAGACTAGGTCGCCTCGTCTTCCAGCCATGCAGGACACAAACATAGTTCTTTTTCCCCTCCTGGTGCCTTCAAAAAATGTAAAACCGCCTCTCCTCCGAGTCATGATGGACTTTCACTACCGACCCCTCCAGCACCGCAGGCGCTCCCTTCATCCGCTACACTTTCGGCCGGCAGAAGGATCCATTTTACGGACAACTCGGCCGAGGACCCGACTCTACCGCTCTTAGCACTACTAAAAACCGTCGAAGAGAGGGTTCCAGACTGTTTCTTATACAAGCCTGCACAGTCTGCTGACGCCTAGTCATTAAGCGAGATCTCAAAACCTGATTTGGTTTTACCCTCCGGGACAAGGACTCCAAGCCACGTAATCTTCTCGGCCAATCTACAACATTATTTTTGTGTCTTCTCAGGAATGAAGGCTCCCTTCTCGGCAAAGGTGACCCCCTCACAGAAGTGCAATAGCTTGGCTCACAGAGGTCTCACGGACTTGTGGTTGGGCTTAAAATGTGCGTACGGACGAGGGTTACCCTCACACCGAGTTTCATCATGTTTAAACGGCCAGTTTTTGAGCCCCGACCGTTTGACCGATTTGTTGTACCTTCCGTAATGCTACGAAAAGTGCCTCTGGGGTCACCAGCGAGACAGGGTTGGTGCCAGGGCGCCCATCTTCTGGGGCCGTCCATCTAGCATCGTCCCCTCGACAAGGAGCCGCCAGCCCCACGCCCCGGCCGTGATGGCGCGACCAACCCGCACAATTTCAACACTTACACCGAATGCGAATTCCTCTGCAGTGAGGTCAAGATGGATTTCGGCACTGCTCTCTCCATTCTAAAGAAAGCTGACGTTCCAACTTTTTCGTCCTTTTCAAAAGCGACAAATGCCATTGACTGAGCCTCCGTGCTGCCTCGCAAGCCGAAGTCCTTAACACGGCAGTCAATGCCTTATGTGAAAAACTTTACACAGACGCAAGCCCAGAAGAAATACGGAACCTTTCATCCCTAATTTAGCAGCTCTTTCAGAAAGCAAGTTTTGCAACCTATCACTCTCTGAATTGGGCGACCAGGGCCCTCTTTAACAACACCCTCCTCCTTCCGGAAATTGCTCTTTTCGTCCGCCAACAACTTGAATGTCTGCATCCGGCACCGACTCCCCAACCAACCCATCCACGAGTCGGACACTCTCTTCTGTGGCCTCATCCCGTCTCTTGCCCCACATTTGGACATTTCTAGGAAGCACAAATCTCAAAAACAATACCCATCATCCAACCACCCCTTTCAGAAGAACAGGCAACCCAACCCCCGCTCCTCGCCTGACGACTGGAACAAAGCTATAGCCACAACGCCGCCAATCCGTCTGAAAGACCACTGCTTTCAGCCAAGAAATCAACAGCCTTTTTGGCCCGATTCCCCCTCGCTATCGCTCGGGCCAACGCAAACAGCAGAAGCGAGCCGCAAACTCCCGATCGCCGCAGCCGCCACTCGTCACCAGGGAGGAGGAGCTCCTTTCGTAGGAACCAACAATTACGCCTCTCGCCTTTCCTGTCTTCCAGTCGGCGCAAGAATCCGCCTTTTCTTCCCGGCCTGGCAGGAACTAACTCACAACTTGGAAATTCTATCAATCATAAAAAACGGCTTTCGGTTGACTCTTCTTGACCCACCGCCGCTAACACCATTCCCTCGGAGCTTTAATCGACCTTTGAACAGCAAGAATATCTCCCTCACCGGACTGAATCAAGGACCTCCTCCGACACATCCGCCTCTTCCGGCAACAGACGAGCTTTTCGCCCCGGAAATTGAACTCCTTCAACGGGAAAATGGACGCAATGGCGAACCTTGTCCCTTACGGCCGATGGATGGCCAGGCCTCTTCATCACCACCGAATAGACAACTGGTCCATCAACCAAGACCAACCCGACAAACTGATCTCATTCAACAACGACTTCTCCTCTGAAACTCTTCTATGGTGGTCCGACGTCACAAACCTGATGAAGTCACTACAACTCCTAGAACCTCCACCCGATCTCCTCATCTTCACAGATGGTTCAAATACCGGCTGGGGTTCACACCTAGGCATCCAAGAAATTTCCGGCCTTTGGCCGACACCATGTGAAGACCACATGAACGTCCTCGAACTTCGAGCAATCCTGCTTGCCCTTCAACACTTTCTCCCACAAATCCAAAACAAGGTAGTCCAGGTCCAAGCCGACAACACCACAGCCCTGGCTTACATCAAAAGGAACGCGGAACAAAATTAAGATCACTACATAACCTAACTTCAGAGATCTTCAATCTGTGCATCCCGAACAACATCACCCTGCTGCCACTACACATCCCAGGAAACAGAAATATGATTGCCGACTTTCTGTCAGGCCAGAAACCACCAACGGGCGAATGGTGCCTCAAGAAATACATTTGCGAATCTCTCTTCAACATCTGGAGCACACCGATGCTGGACCTATTCGCCACGAAGCACAATGCCAGACTTCCCCACTACATTAGCCCAATTCCAGACGAAGCAGCAGTTGCAATAGATGCCCTGATGTTCCCATGGCACAACCTGTTTGCTTACCTCTTCCCTCCATTCAAACTACTTCCACAAGTCCTTCGGAAAATAGAAGAAAGCCAGAGCCTGTTCCTCATAATATCCCCTCTCTGGCCATCAACAGCCAGGTTTCCACTCCTTCCAGACCTAGTAGTCGACACTTCAAGAAGTCTACCCCTTCTACCAGATGTTCTATCACAACAGAAAGGATCAAAACTACACCCAAACCTTGCAAACCTCAACTTACACGGGTGGCTACTATCGTCAAACTCTTCAAGAAGGCTGGAATTCACCAAGAAGAAGCAGAGGGGATCGCCTCAAAGGCAACCAGAGACTCTACCAACCGCATGTACGACAGCCACTGGTTCAAATGGATTCATTAGTGTATCACAAAACATACAAATCCAATCAAGACACCCCTTTACCCGACCTTCTGAAATTCTTCACAGACTTGTTCAACATCGACAAGCTGAAAGGGTCAACAATCCTCGTCTACTGCTCTGCACTAAACTAGGTCTTCAAGGCCGCCAACAGAACCAAATTACTCGATGACTATCGCTTCTCACATTACTTCGGTTTTTTGAAAATGAACACCCTACAACCAGATGAACCGTAACCAACAGAGACCTTTCCCTTGTCCTACAATCCCTAATGGAGGAACCATATAAACCCATGCAAGACAGCTCTGTTCATTTAATGACCTGCAAAACTGTCTTCCTCGTAACCCTGGCAGCCAGCCGAAGATGTTCCAAGCTCTCCAAGCCCTCCAAGCCCTCTCCGCAGACCCAGTCTACTGCATTTTCGGCCCTAACTTCTCCTTCGTTACACTACACCGAAGAGCATCCTTCAGAGCAAAAACACAGAAACCATCAGAACCATCAAAACCGAGCACGTTTCCAGCCCTTTCCAACCTCATAGGCAACGAACCTGTATGACTTCTCTGTCCAGTCAAAGCACTACGCTTCTACCTTGCCGGAACACAACATGAAGACATTCGTAGAGGCAGAAACCAACTCTTTCTTCCCGTTGACCTCCAGAACGGCGAAACTTCAACTGGTATCACGCTGGATAAGGAAAACAATCAAGACAGCTTACGACAAATAAAACATGAGTAACAGCATGAGGGTGACGGCGCATGAGGTAAGAGCAATCTCCACATCATGGGCCCACCACAACACCACCCAATCGAAGAAATCCTAGCAGCAGCGTCTTGGCATCATCAATAGACCTTCACCTCCCACTACCTGAGGGACATGTCAAGGGAAGAAACAGGACTACACCAGCTGGGAACAATGGTCGCAGCCAGAACCGAGGTCAAGCCCTCTTAAGCACTCAGAACAAAGTAGAAGCAAGCCATCCAGAAGGAGGCCAGACCTTTAAACAACGGTCATTTCAGGACCACCAATCCCTACGAAAGAGACCCAAATTCCTGTTTTCAAACTGTTCTGAATAAAGTGCAATTTTTTCTTTCTAGATAAAACTTTGGGGGATAAGCCTGCTTGCATCCTGGGGCGCCCGTCAGTGCAGTGCCCACCACCAAAATTTGACGAGGTCAGGTGATAATGCAAAATTATCAGGTTAATACGTTTTGGCAATAAGGAAAGAATATTTTGCCGGCCCCCAGTCAGGCCGGCTAAAAATAGTTTCTTTTTGCCTAAAACCTACTTAACCTGGCCCGCCTTAACTCCCCTCTCGAGTCACCGTATGACAAAATTGAGAGTAAAATGAATGCCGAAAGGGTCCACGCTCTCGCCTTTACAAAGGAGGACTGCACCGTGCATGCGCATTGTGATATGCAAGCAGGCGTCTGCGCACCGGAAGAAACCTCCAGGGAAACATCACATTTGAAGAATGTAATGCAAAATTATCAGGTTAAGTATGTTTTATCCAAAAACAAACCATTTTTAGCCGGCCTGGCTGGGGGCCGGCAAAATGTTCTTTTTACTAAAAATAAAAAAAAAAACGGTTTGAGGTAGCCTACTGACTTCTTATTAGAACTGAAGGTTGCGTTCGAAAAACTATTCGAATGGTATATTAATAAATTTATATTTATATAAATAATAATCGGTGAAAATATGCTGCATTGTGTATCGATTTGGATGCAAATGTAAGACGACTCTTCAGTTTTAAATGTAGGGATTGACCGATACACAAAAATACTGATCCGATCCGATACAGATTTTTTGCCCAGCCTTGATCCGATAAGATACCGGAACTGATACAGATACCGATACACCGATACCGACTTTAAAAAAGTTGATGGGTCAGAAAGTCAAACTCGTATTTCATCATTCTTAAATTATATGCAAGAAAAGTAAATTTCCAACTTTTTGTAATCAGTGGTGTGAGATCAGCAGGTGTACCACCGGCCGTAAAGACACTGCAGATAGGCCTAATCGCAAGAAGCCGCCCTGAATCTGACAATGCACGCGCACTGAATGCACTAAGCGGCTGTGGTGATGACTTCATGAGATACAAGCAATGCAATGCAGGAAAGGTTTCTCTCAAGCTAGGCTGAGTAGCTCGCACGCACGGAATTTGGTCGTATCGGCTAAAATATCGGTAAATAAACACCGATACAGATCCGATGCCGATACACAAAAAATACTGATGATATCTGTAAATACCATACTGATTTTAATATCTGTCTATCCCTATTTAAATGTAAAGTCTTGTATTCAGACCAGTACGGCAGAGTACAGGGACTAGGATTACTCATACATACTAACTACCAAAAGTGTCAAGTATCCAGAACGTACCATAAATCGCCTGTAACAGTTCTGGCAAAGCTTTGGCATCCTTCCTCTTCCAGCTAACATGCTTTAAGGTCAGAAATTGTGAAATAACATAGTTACAGCCCTCCCCTCTGGTAATTTTACGATTTCTGACCTGAAAGCATTTTAGATTGTAATTTTTATGCTAGAAGTAGACTGAGACCATGAAATGACTGTAAATAGCGGTTATTACTTCATTGTTTGTTTCAGCATTTCAACAGTTCAGGAAACAAAATCGCACAATTTCAGATACTAAAATACTTTACGAGTATTCTGCAAATTTTTTGTCAGACTGGATGCTTGTCTGACTTCATCAAGCACTTTGATTTCTAAAACTTTTTTCTACTATATAATCTCTATGGGAATCACTTTTTAAATTTCAAAAACTGAAAAAAGTTCAAGAATTGATTTCCGTGGAGTCGATGTAGTAGAAAAAAGTTTTTGAAATCATACTGCCTGATGAAGACAGACGAGTGTCCAGTCTGTCGAAAATTTTCAGAATACTGGTGAAGTATTAATCTAGTAACTGAAATTGTGCGTTTTTTTTCCTGAACTGAGAATTACTAAAACCTTCATACATCAAGGAACTCCATGTTTTGTCCCTTAAATCGTGGTTTCTTGTTGCCGGTGGAAAATATTAATTACCTGTGAATTTTTGCATTATGTTCTCGTAATGCTGTGTTACATCATACAGTTTTAAAGTTGTTTGGATAAAGCCAGCATGGTAACCCAAGTGCATATGCGCGCACGCCTCCTGTCTTTTGGTCTCTGGTGCCATGTCATCGTGGTTGCTTCATCCTTCCCCTTTCGTTCTCTATCCAAAGTCCTGATAGGCAAAATGAGCTCCACAGCAGATGGATGACTAAACTGCCCCACCATTATTGTATCGACACGTGGGGAAAGCAACTTCACCTAACCAGCCTCTCACACCCCACGGACGGAAGCATCCTAACCGACGCTCTCCTATGGTGGTCAGACATTCAGACTTTTGCGAACAGTTCCCCTTCACGATACCCTTCCAAACCTCCACCTCCTCATGGACGCCTTCTTGGAAGGCTGGGGACTCGCATTGCTCACCACGAAGTCTCAGGCAGATGGACACCCTTTGACCAAGACCACATCAACATCTTAGAACTAAAAGCAGTCCTAAACACCCTACACCAATTTCGTCACATGATCACAGGGAAAGTCGTTCCAAGTTGAAGCTGGCAATGTGACTGCCATTGCGTACATATGAAAGGAGGGGAGAGCAAGATCCCGCCAGCTCCGCAACGTCATCTCGGCGATCTTTCGGCTGTGCATTCATCTCAGACCACAATTCTGCCGTTACACATCCCGGGAGACCGGTACATCATAGCAGACTCCGTCTCTCTCCACAAGCCATTTTAGGAGATTGGACATAAAAAAATCCATCTGCGAATCTTTAATGTTTGGTGTAGTCCGATGATAGGCCTGTTCCCCATGCAGCACAATGCCAAACTTCTCCACTTCATCAACCCAATTCCCGACATTCAAGCCTGGGCAGTGGGTGCATTCACATTCTCCTGACAGAACCTCTACTAATATCTCTTCCCTCCATTCAAGCTTCTCCCTCAAATAATGTTGAAAGTTGAGTCGTCTCGGGGCATCTTCGTGTTAACAGCCCCGGAACTGGCTATCGGCTCCTAGGTTTCCTCAACTTATACACCTCCTAATCGACAATCCAAGAAGCCAGAGGTCCCAGACCAACTGTCGCAAAGAACAGGGACCCAATTCCACCCCAACCTCAAACACTGAACCTACACGGATGGCTAAGTCTTCAAACTCATCAAAAGGCAGCAATTCTTGAGGAACAAGCCGTTCGCATCGAAGAAAGGCAATCGGATTCCAATAAGATTTATGACAGCCACTGGAAGAGATGGTTTCCTTGGTGTAATGTAAGAAAAATAAATCCAATTAAAGGAAAACTAAACCCTTCCATCTTAAATTTCACTATTGTTAGTTAAATACGAAAAAAACAAGATGCAAGTTGTGCGAAGTTTCCAACATTTGTATTAATTACGCAATAGTTAATTTAAAATCTAAGTTTGATGTTTCTACGGCGCGAAAGACGCGATTTTCTCGCATGGTACTGACGTCACACTTCATCACCTTGGACCTTGGAGGAATGACGTCATCCTAGCATACTAGCGAGTGCGCACCGGGTTGTGCTTCTAACATGGCGGGTGCGAGACCGGACCGCTCCAACCATAGCAGCGCGAACCAAAATTCAATCTTTGCATGATTTATTAAATTAAAGTATTAAAGAACGTACCCTACCGTGACTCGGTACCGTACAAAGACTCATGAAAGTTCGTTCAGCTAGGCGGTAATCCACTCTAAGCAAAATGCTGGGCAGATAAGCGATTGGACCGTGTCTACTTGTTGCTTGTGGGGAGGGAGAGCCAGACTAGGGGGTCACGTGCTTCATTTGAAAAAAATCTGCGATGCTGTTCTTTGCTCCAGTAGTGGTGAGGAATGGAATGAGAGCCGAGCGCCTTCATGCCTGGGTGCATCCGCCAACAGGTGATGAAGTGTGACGTCACACGAACGAGACTTGGAAGTGTTAACCGCACGAACGAGGAATTTGTCTGCTAGAATGAAGATTTAGACCATTACTACGTAATAACTATAAAGCCTGAGTGGTTTTCGTACCTCTCACATGTTTTTAAGTGTCTTTATTAACGGTACTGAAATTTAAGATGAGAGGGTTTAGTTTTACTTTAATCCTCTTTTACCAGAGCCCCTATTATTCTTCACAGCTGAGCCGTCCTGTTTCTGCCATGGGGATCATTGCATAAATAAATAAAAAAATTCCTCAAGTATAGAGGAATGAAGTTAAACTAGACATTTATTTATCCACCTACACCTTCCCCACGAACCCACCCTGATCCATCATCTTTTTTTTTTACTTTATAACCAAACTTTAGTTTAATTGCACCACATACTACTTTCTATATTTTTTTCTCTATTATGGAACACATTAATGGAGTCTTTAACGTTGACGCTCATTACTGTGGAACACTGTATTAAATTTACCTACAATAGACTGAAAATTCTCCATAGTACCCCGATTTCCATACTACAGATAGTTCCCTATCTAGCAAATTTTCGACTGCAGCTGCAGACTTCTTCAGGTCAGAAGAAAGCCTATGAAGAGCCTGAAGAAACCTGCAGGTTGCAGTCGAAAATTTGCTAGATAGGGAACAGTGTGGAAGTCGGCATACTATGGAGAATATTCACTCTATTGGAGGTAAACACATTAATAATGTTTCCTAATAATATGTCGGCGGATCATTACCATAATTTTCCACATCCAAAAAATAGGGGGAGTTGGATGAGTGATTTAATCTAACCAATCAAAATGTAGGCTAAGCTACACACTTTTTCAAAGAAAAATTAACACCGTGCTTCTGCTTGTGACTATATTGACACTTCGCATTTTCAAGAACGTCACAGCCGAAAATGAATAATGGTGGAAAACACGAGAAACAAAATGGCATTCGAAACTCGTTGAAAAAGCACTACCTGTAATTTTTGAATTCATTCCTGTAAATCTTCTTTCCCTGGAGGTTTTTAACTGTTTAGATATGCCCAGCCTCGCAACCTATCTGCACATGTGTAAGAGCAGGCCCTCCTAAAATGGTGTGAAGGCGTTATTTTCCTCTCGATGTGTCATGGTGACTCCAGAATGGTAGTACGTTGGGTACGGGTAGTGTACATTTCCTAATTAGGGTATAGAAACCAATTTTAACAGGCTGGTCCCGGTAAATTGGGGTTTCTATTAACCGTTTTGGAAATATACACTAACTGTAATTTCTGCATTTTGTACACTCCGTTACTGAGGTGGAGGGCACCACATGACGGGTGCCCCAGGTTTTCAAGCTGGTTCCCCATGGCGGACGAGACTTTGTATAATGTATGCACAAGGCTATCAGCTGGCAGGGAAGAACATCCCAGGCTTGAGCAAGGCTCAGAGAACTTGCAGTTTAAAATGATGTAAAAGGTTAATTACCTTGATGAGAATAGAGGGTCTTGAATCCGACCCTCCATTCAGACTTCCAGTGATTGCGGAGATGACATGGAAGAGTCTTTGGTGTTGGTTGGGAGATGGTTATCCGGCAATGGGAGTTACAGATGAAGGGGGGGGG
>JAHWFP010187657.1:2945-38228 GCA_023313725.1 Lithobius niger | reverse complement strand
CCCCCCCCCCCCCCCCCCCCCCCCCCCCCCCCCCCCCCAGGAATCAGTCGTACAAACCAATTGTTTTGTTTTTTTGATAACCGTAGACCATACGTTATCACGTATCTTGATGACTGTTGATTGCATTTGCGGCTTTTCATTTTTTCAGTTCGTGTATGTCTGACGAGGTCTTATTCAATAGATATTCGGTCGATATTTTTACGATGGAATGGTCGATAATTTCGATATTTTTGTGCGTAAGGACCTCTGGCAACCCTGGCTTTGCTTATAAACAAACAAGCGGACTCGAGCAAGTGACAAAATTTATTCCAGACACTGCGCCATACCCCCTCTCTAACAGTTGCCAGACTTGCAACAGGCCCTCAGCTGCCCATAGTTCCCAAAAGAAACTACTAAAGGCAAGTTCACACTGCACTTTCCGATTTTTATTTCAAAATCGGAATCGAAAAGGAAAAATATTATTTTTATAAACACAAAACAACACGATTCCCACCACTAAAAGCAAGCCTAAGCAGGCCATCCAATCATGTAACAGAAACACCCAACGATATTAGCAACGATATTAGCCAACCACTTCAAGTCTTAGTAATGTTCGTTGGTACGTGAAAATTAAAATGATTATGTCACGGGAGCTTTTCTACAGTTGGCCACTTCACTATCTGTATTCATACAGCTGCCGTACATAGTTGAATAACTAGTATTTTGGGGTTTATAGGCATCAGGCGCCAACTTTTCGTGCTGAAGTGCTGGGTTGTTCGAGCAACATTGTCCTATATTCTGGTATTTTTTAATGGAAGTGGCTATTTACAGGTACAGTACCTGCAAACAACTGGCTATTTACAGGTACTATACCTGTAAGTAATTGACTATTTACACGTACTGTACCGGTAAGCTACTGGCTATTCACAGGTAGTGCTCAAAAAGTGAATGCACCAAAGCCAACATACTCAGTAGCACCAGGGAGCTTGGATTACATGTAGCTTTGATATCAAAGCTAAGTATAATCCAAGCTCCCTGAGTAGCACGAAAGCATCCGGCTGCATTGCTGTCTGAATCGTAGTTTGATCTTCCAAGAAAACCATGACGAAAATAAGGAAAGACTGCAATGAAGGTTTTCATTTAGTAACTAATCATTCTCGTTACTGAAGTCCGCAGATGTGCGTTAAAGTCGTCTTACGCGTAATTCCAGAGCTGTGCTTCGACAAAACGCCTTTCAAATATAAATTTTGCGGGAAGGCTTTTGAGTTACAGACTCACTGGTGGCCAAGATAACCAAATCTGTAATCACAATTGATGGTAACCAAGCCAAATTTGAGGAATCTGGGCCAGATTTTTACCTGAAAACGTGGACGTTAAGCTATCGTTTCGAGCATAAAACGTTGCGTGTTCATGAATACGAAACAAACATCGCACAATACCGTGGCGCCATCTGTTATCATTTTGTGTCATTAACTTCTAGCATTGTTCACTGGTGATGAGAACGTATTGGATTCTCTCATATTAATTTACGAAGGCTTAGCTAACGTTTGATAAATTTGTTTGTTCATGGTTTTTGGTCATTAGATGTGCTTTAAAGCCACGTTTAACGTGTAATTTCAGAACAGTGTGCTTATACAATCTTCGACAAAAGCCTTATAAGTGTGAATTTTGCAGGAAGGCGCTTGAGTTTCAGACTCAACGATTATAACCACTCGTGGCCAAGACGATCAAATTTAATGCGAAATCAAACTGCAATAATCGAAATAATTATTCTTTATGTGCCTAGCATTAGTAAATAATGTGGAAGAACACAAATTCAGTAGTTTTCTGGTATCCAGTTGCTTGTAAACACAGTACCTGTGAATAGCCAGTTGCTTGCAGGTACTGTACCTGTGAAAAGCCAATAGCTCACCGGTACAGTACCTGTAAATAGTCGATTACTTACCGGTATAGTACCTGTAAATAGCCAGTTGTTTGCAGGTACTGTACCTGTAAATAGCCACTTCCTTTTTTAATACCGTATCATGCGTTCAGCCCAATCCCCTGGAATGAGGCTGTTCTGGCAGCTGTCCAGCGCCGTATTGGTTAGCACGGATCCTCCAGCGCTGGTTGGGGTGCCTGTAAATACAATAGCGTCCTTGGCCGAGTTTCTGGTGGTAAGCTAACAGATGGGTGATGTTTTACATGGACGCTGTCTGCATACAGCAAAACATAATTTCCCCAAAAGAAAACTTGGAAAGCATTCCTGCCAAGAATGCTGTTCATATACAACTGAGGCACCGTTTATTGTTTATGGTAGTCTATTGAACTTATTGCCTTCATAAGAAATTCATAAAAATGCTTGGCAAACTTTAGTTTTTCGTGAACTAAAGTTTTTCATCAACTTTTGATAAGCACCCTTAATTAAATGGCAGTATGGTAACAGAAAACTAAAAACAAGTGAAACAACTGGCAGCTGGACACAAGTTCAGTATCAACGACATCAACAAAAAATGCGTTACTGCGGTCATAAAAATTTATATAAAATTCACATGATTAACATTAGGCATTCATAAAAGTAGTATATAGTGAACATGTACTCCATAATTATGTCGGACACGTACAGAGGGGAGCAAAAAAAAAAGGGTTTAACGATAACCACTCCTGGTCATCTGCTCGAAGCCCGAAGGCCCTATGTCTGCAACAAAAAGCAAAAAGCAAAAAGTTTGGTCTGCTAACAATGATCAAACACAACAATTAAGATTTGCAGTAATGTTACATTCCATTGCATTGAATAGAACGTAACAATACCATAATTGTCAATTGTTGTAGTTGATCATTGTTAGCATACCAAACTTTTTGCTCCCCTCTGTACAGTACGCAGTTACTTTGAACCAAGAAAGCCTATCCCTTCACAAAACAAAGCGATTAAATTCCTGACTGAGCTGGCAAAAATAAGGTGCAACAAAAAAAAATAAAAATAAAAAATAAAAAAGCAAAGGGCGTAGTCCTAGTGTCACGACCCTTTTAAAAGGAAACGTCTATACGCAGCATTTAGGCTACCACGCACACAGTCTCAGGCATTCTGACATTCAAGTCCAAAAGACAAGACAAATTGGTTTGCATCCATATTTATATAACACTTCTCCGGCCCATTAATTTGGCTTTTTAACTGCTTATGCATATAATGCATAAAGCAGTTATTGAAATACAGATGGGGAGAAAAAGGGGCTTGCGTCGTGAGCTATTGTTAAATGACATCACGTCCCACTCCAGTCGTTTATTTGAACGGGTCATGCCTATCACCTTTAGCGTCTGGCCAGAAAGTGTCTGAAATATTAGTCGATTTTTCATGATTTTGATTAGAAGATGTACCAGCAAATTGTAGACGTTGTTATTGAAATGTTTATGGTTAAATCGTTTGCATATGAAGGGTTAGGTCCTTGAGTACAAATTTTTGCCAATTATGTTTCTGTATGAAAAAATAGTTGAACCGGAACTGGCCCAGCTTATTTCAGGTTTTGACAACATGCACGGAAAACGGAATTCTATCTGTTGTTGGGTTATTAACGAACCACTGAAAAAAAAATGGCGGCTACTTTACGGTTTGCGGGAAGGCTGTCCTAGGATTCTATGTGTATTGGCAATTCATTTAGTTATGTGGCTCCTGCTAATCAGGTAATTATTGTATAATCGATTATTTAGTGTAACAGTTTGTTGTAGTATAATCAATTCAACAAACGTGTGAGACAACGGGATAGTGCATACTAGGTGCGTAGCTAACGGAATAAAGGCAGAATTATAAATTCATTCCACGATCACTTTCGATAGTAAAATAAACAAGAGAGGGAACAAGTTTACTTTACGCGGCTTATGGGAAGAATAAGGCCTCTTCACCGATTGATTTCTCGTTTGGCTAGAATGACGTAAAATGATCAACTGAACAATATTTTCCCATAAAATTTTTGGGGCAAAGGCTTCGTTTGGCCGTCCGAAATTAATGAAAGCCGCACTCTTTGAGCTGACGAACGAGCGGCCGTTTTCTTCCCATGTTCCCAGCTGATATTTTTTTCCCGGAAACAGTTCAAATAGGTGGGTTGTTATTGTCAGTTTCGTTTTGTTTTGTTGTTATTGTCGGTTAGGTTAGGTTAGGAACCGGCTTCGGCATTTCACTTGAGACAATGAACTGGTTGGGGTTTAGCGTTTCACTTGCTGGACTTTCGCCCGGTTTCATCCTTTCTGGCGTGGCGCGGTGCTAACTTTGGACCTTCACACCAAACGGTGCGTTTGTCCCAAAAATGGAAGAGGAAAACATTACTCAGCAGGTAATTTTTAGTTCATTAAAAAAAAAATCGGACGAGAACCCGTTTTCTTCCCATGTTCCCTTTACTCACATGGCCCGAAATTCGAAAAAAAGAAAAAAAAAACCTACCTTTAATTTTCACGGAAGGCACTACATATTGATCCCAAATTCTGGAAACTCGTTGCATCATCATTAACATAACCTAACCAATTAACTGCCCCAATATGAAACGCCAATCCCCAACCAGTTAACTGCCTCAATATGAAATGCCTAAACCCCAAACTTACCTAACCTAACCTAACTGACAATAAGAGCAAAACCACACAACACCACACGAAACTGACAATAGCAAACCACCTATCGGAACTGTTTACGAAAAAAAAAAACTTTATTGCAAACAAATTGTCAGCTTGTTCAGAAATGCACAGCGCCATGATTTGTTTAAATTAATCATGTTTGTGACTTCAGGAGCAGATCAATCCCCAGTTCCTGAATCAACAAGAAGTGAAATATCACACATGGGCAGTACCGGTTTCCTGGAGAAGAAACTCCGAGAAAGTTCCAGGCCAGGAATCCGGAAGTAAATAAACCAGTTGGAAGGCGACGTCACGAACGTTTTGTGGAAGCCTTACTTCCAACCCAGCCTCCTACGTGAGCAGCCCTAAGCTGCTAACTGTCCAACTTTCTTTATTATGTAAAGTTTAAATTATAAGTGTTGTTATGTAGTTTTCTGTCATGCCTATTAAACTCTTATTTAGAGTTACAAAGTTTAAAGTCTTTGAAAGGATCCACACAGTCGTAGTTAAAATACTCACCTCTAACACAAATAAAATACATAAAAGAGTAAACAAGAAAATGGTATCGCCAGAGTTTACAAAGGGCGAGGTTTAGGCATGAAGGCCCAATCTTACACCTAATCCAGAACAAAATAAAACATAAAACCACAAACAAACAAAAAACAAAAAAAATGCAAAAAGCAGAATACAATTATGTAAGGCTAATACTTTAAAACATAAAACCACAAACAAACAAAAAACAAAAAATTGCAAAAAGCAGAATACAATTATGTAAGGCTAATACTTTAAAACATAAAACCACAAACAAACAAAAAACAAAAAATGCAAAAAGCAGAATACAAATATGTAAGGCTAATACTTTAAAACATAAACAAATAAATAAAAAAATAAAAAATAAAGTGCACAAAAGAGAGGAGGAGAGGGATGGGGTTCGACCACACTAGGAATTACAGAAACGTTGGTAAATACGGTTTTTAAATACTTGAACAGAAGGGGCGTTCTTGATTTCTGCATGCAGATCGTTCCTTAACTTAATACTTTGAGTGAAAAAGGAAGATTGGTATTTATTAGTTCTACATCGGGGAAGGGTAAAACTGCATCTATAGCTGAGTCTGGTAGGATAGTTGTGAGTCGCAATAGCAGAGTTAAAAAGTTCAAACAAATACGATGGTTCTTTAAATTTAGGCGTCATATACACCATCACAATTGAATACAAAGCTCTTCTGTTTTCCATGGAAATCCATTAAGCTTCTTTATGTTTTCTCTGACACTCTGATACTTTTTAATATTAAAAATATAACGAACACATGCGTTCTGGACTTTCTGAACTTGGTACAGCAATGTTTCTGAACCACTGAAATAAATCAAATCACCACAATCTAGTAATGGAATAATTAATGCTGCCGCAAGATTACGTTTAGTTTTAATGTTAAGAAAATGCTTGAATCTTGCCTTTGTGATGCAGAACGGCATTGCGTGCTAATATGATCCTCCCAGGACAAATGCTTGTCAAAGAAAACTCCAAGGTTTTTTACATGATGGGACGTTTTCAATTTAACAGTGTTAATTGCAACAGAATTGTGGTGAGAAACCTCGTTTAGAGTACAAGCTTGAAATAACTGGGGCGAGGCAATAATAATATGTTGATAATTGTTTTCATTGAGTGAAAGACCGTTTGCACTTGACTGTAACGGCAGTATTTTCAAGAGAAAACTTTTTTCCGGTCTGTCCATCATCGGCAAACATATGATGATCACATTTGGAGATGCAGTCTGGGAGATCATTTATGAAAGTAGAAAAAAAGAATAGACCCAAGGATAGATCCTTAAGGAACTCCAGAGGCAACATCCATAAACGATGAGGTATTATTGCGTACACTAACGCATTGTTTGCGACTAGTAAGGTAACATGTAAACCACTTTACAGCAAGAGCATCAAGGCCAATGGCGTGGAGCTTGGCTAACAGAAGAGCATGATTAACTGTATTGAAGGCTTTAGCAAAATCCAAAGCACAAGTGAAGTAAATTTAGAGTCATCAATTGCCTTAAAGGAATACTAAACCCTCCAACAATGAATTCTTTTATCGATAGTTTAGATTCTGGAATTAGTGTTAACAGGTATCCGACATCAATGGGAGTCAGTGTTCAAGCCGTACGATTTTTTAAACTATGTGATTTAAGCAGACGATGCACAAGCTCTGGAGAAAATCCCGTTTGAACCACCACGCGTCGTGACGTCATTACTTTTACGGCGCCTTCCACCTGTCTGCGTGACCTGCGCGTGCGCCAGAAACAAAACGGCATCGCCTGGGACTCTCGTACTGCGTGCATTTCTGGCATCTACACCACGACAGGTCATCGCTGGCGGGATCCCATGGGTCTTTTGGCTTCTTTGGTGTTTTCTTAGCAATCTCGCATCTTTTTGCCTTCCGTTGCAACAGGTTGTTGTTGTTGCAACACTTGCAACCGGTTCAAACTGATAAGGCTGCAACGAATTGACAGCGACAGCGTTGTTGGTAGTCATGTTTGTTTACAAGCAGAGAGTGGTCGCGCGCGCTGCACGATGGGAAGGATGCGCTCCCCACTTCCGTAATGGTTTTGACGTCACGCTGCTTCACGAAACCTCCATAGTCGCGAGCTCTCGTGGTGCTACGTTTGGTTGGGTGTCTTAAAAAAACGCTCTTATTTTAATTTATTACAACGTAAGTAAGAAGGCAAGCGACATTTTATAAGTTTTGAAGGGGTTTTTAGGGTCTTAGCTATCATTAAAAAATTGGAAAAGTGAGGATTTAGTATTCCGTTAAGAATATCATCAAAAATTTTAACAAGAGCTGTAGTTGTGCTGTGTCTGAAACGAATACCAGATTGATGTGAATTAAGAATATTGCATTCATCAAGGTAACTTTTGAGCTGATTGGCTACAGCACGTTCAAGAACTTTAGACAAACCAGGCAAAATGCTAATGGGCAAAGGTTTGTAACATCCTTATATCTACCATTTTTAAAAATAGGGTTAATAACTGCTAATCTCCAGATAGTGGGTATACACACTGCAAGACGTAATAGAGAAATTAATTATGTGGGTATTTGCTGGGACAATAAATGGTAGAAATAACTTAATTATTTTAATATTAATGTTGTCGAAACCATTAGCATTAGTGGTAATGCTGCCAATAATATCAACGACTTCATTCTCAGTTATGGTGCCAAGAGTGAATGTTGTATTCGGTTTAATGTTTAGATAAGAAGATATTTGATTATTAAGCAAATTTGGATCGAAGTTAGTAGAATTTTGATTTTCAATAAAATGTTTGTTAATGGCGTATGGATTGATATCAGTAACCTGACTACCAAAAGCTTTTCCATGAACCTGCAGCTGCCCGAGATGATTCCACAACAATTTACTGTTCTTCTCATGTTTTGACCCTAGCGAATCAACAGTCTTTTTGACTGTATTCCTTAAAACTTTGTATTTTTCCCAATGAACAGGATTCTTAGCTTTATTAAATAACGATTTTGCTCTATCACGCTTTTTCATGAGAGCTCGAATATCAATGTTAATCCAAGGAGAGGCTGGCTTTTTAGGTTTAAAAGTTACATACGGGATATGAACATCCATCAACTCTGTAACAATATTATTCAAAGTGGAAAACTTGTCATCAATGGTTGGCTTATCATAAATAAAAAACAAAGAGCATTAGCTGCATCAACTTCAAACAAATTCATGTTAATGTTCTTCCAATTCCTGGCTGTAACAGTATTTTGAGAAATCTCAGGGACAAGAACGTCATAAACGAAGTACACAAAGTTATGGTGACTGATGCCCGGTTGGATAGCCTGGTCAATGAGTTTAATTTTATCTTCTTGTCTAAGCATTGCAAGGTCAAGCAGAGATTCACTAGCATTGCAAAAATACGTTGGCTGGTTTACCAGTTGCGTAAGATCGTGAATGTTAGAAATATTTTTCATTGCAGGGTATCCTAGGGTGGAAGGGTTCATTAAATTAATATTAAAGTCACCAACTAAAATAACGTCATCAATATGGCTAACAAAGTTATAAAGAGTTATCAAGAACTTGAAGGGATGAAACAGGAAGGCTAGGTGGACGATACACAATGCTTAAAGTAATAAAAATAGTTTTAGTTTGAATCTTAAGCTAGAGTTGTTCTTAGATCACCTTCATTGCTTGCTGGTGCAAAGATTGTAGTAGCTTTGATATTATTTTTAATGTAGGTGGCAACACCTCCTGACCCTTTATGAATTCGGTCATTTCGAATCAAATAATAGCCTGGAATGTTGACTAAATTATCATCAATTGATGGCTTCAGCCACGTTTCAGTAATAGCAACAATGTCAAAATTCCTAGCCATTACATATGTACTCAGTTCAGACAAGTGTGGAATCAGTGGCTGAACGTTAGACAGACCAACTTTCAATACTTTACTAAATTCCGAAAGGTGTTCCTCAATTTGCATTTGTGGGTCAAGAAAAGTATTATCGGCTATAATACCACGAGTGCTTCTATGAAATCGATCATTTGTGTGTTTTAGCACGAAACTCCTTTCCAGATTTAATTTCCCGAGACCGAAGGTTGAGGGAAATTTGTTGGAAAGGAGTGTAGTGCTAAAACACCCAAATTATACATTTAATACAAGCACGAGTGGAATTCGGTTGAGAATTTTTGTTTTCTTTTTCCTAAACGATTTTCTGAAGGAATTTCGTGTTAGGGATTCGGTTTCGATTTACGATCTTAATTTCGACATACGAAGTAATTTTGATTTACGGTGTTTAGTTTTGTTTATAATGTTACCTTTTATGTTTTGTTGACGATGTTTAACTCTTATCTGGCGCAGCGTTACCATCCACCATCGCATTTCATCAATCAATCTGCAATTTCGTTTGCTACGGCATTGGCATTTCGTATTAGGCCTAACCCTATTTTTATGTTGTTGATACGCCAAATGAAACGTATAAGCAGCTTGGTGTTGCTGAAAAAACCCGACGATTAACGAAGCTGATGCCATTCCACCATAGCATTTCATTAACCAACCTGTAATTTCGTTCGCTTCGGCGTTGGCATTTCGTATTAGGCCTAACGTCATTTTTATGTTGTTGATACGCCAAATTCAACGAATCTTAACCGAGAAACAGCTTTGTGGTGTTTCCGTAAAAACCCGATGATTAACGAAGCTGACGTCATTTTCCTAATAAGGGCATAAAACAAAGCAGCATCCTCTAAGTGAGGTATACTGTACAGATCTGTGGTTTGTTTGTCCGCGCTCATTGAGAAAAGCTTCGTTCTGTATAATTACTGAAGGAAGAGGTCCGCTGTCGGTTTCGGTTTCGATGAGCTGTGGTCTTCCCAGTGTAATCCTACCATGGTCCTCATTTCGTGAAAAGAAAACGAAAATTCTCAGTGTAAGTCGACCATGGTCCTCGTTTTGCGGAAAGAAACCAAAAATTCTCGTTGTAGGAATCCTCCTGAAGTACTGCTGTTAAGACTAGTTTCGAAAAAAGAGTCACCAAAGTTAAAAGGAAAGAAACCTGCTTTTACACTAACATCATCCATAGTGAGGGATAGTTGGGAGTAAAGCATGCCTAATCCATTCAAGCATCCAAGCAAATCTTACTAGCGAGGTCAAGTGGGAGGGACGGAGAGGGGAAGGGGGGAATGATAAATGCAGGGGACAGACGGTAGCCTTGCCAGGGAAAAGGAGGCATGACCTACAATAGGGAGGTCTACAACGAAAGAATGTAAGACGAAACATTTCACATTAAAATAGGAACAGTTAAAACTAAAGTAGAAAAAAATATTTAGCCTAACGCAAAAGAGCAAACAGAAAAAGTCGAAAAAGATATTGAATTAAACAAAAATTGTTAAAACTAAATTAGCAAAACCACTTACAAAGCAAAAAGTAACTAAAAATAGACAAACTGTACAATGTGACATTATAAAAACAAGAATGAAAAAAAAAAACGGTTGTAACATAAAACTAGAATGGAACTAGACATGGAAAAAATTATTTTTTTCTAATAATCTTATTGAGGTCAGCCTCGGAGCTGGTTGGTATATTTTTGGAATGTAGAAAGAAAAACCCCCGAAAAAAAAACTCGGTGAAAAAATCCCAGCAAAAAATCCCTTGCTAAAAAAATCCCCAACCAAAAAAATCCCTGGTTAAAAAATCCCTGGTTAAAAAATCCCCAACTAAAAAATCCCCGGTCAAAAAATCCCAAAATTCAGTACTGTCGTTTTCGGAGGTTGTGTGCAGCCCCTGACAAAAAGTCTGGAATGCTAACTTAATCATGGTAAATTTGCAGGCACAGATTACGGAGCTTTTCTTGCATTCGTTTTTACACAGTTTTTGTTCTTCGTTTTGGAGGGCTCCCATTTTTATTCTTTTGGATTTTGAAATCATCTGCTGGTTGTTCAGCCTGCACACGTTTAATAAATATCCCAGATTGCAGGATAGTTTTGTCCCACAAGAGAACTAAAGTAAAGTAAAGTAAAGTAAAGGGTTTATTACACACAAGAAAATGAAACAACTACAAAGAATATAAAGACAAATAGTCTTATGAATCCCAGGTACAGGTAAAAATAAGTACATAAAAAAAATTAAGTTATTAGAAGTGAAAGTAAAAAAAATCTAAAAACTAGTAGTAAGTAAAAATAAACACATGAAGGTTGGTCTCAGCACATATGGGGAGGGGGAGGGGTTGAAAATTAAGTTTAATTACTTAACAGTAGCTCTTCCAAAAGTGTCTTCTTTAAATTAGATTTGAACGAATGCAGGGATGACAATTGCTTTAGGTGCTCAGGTAACATATCCCATTGGTGCATGGCCCTGTTGCTATAGTTACACTGTGATAGTTTGGTTCTGTGGTATGCCACGTGAAGCATTCCGGCTGTCCGGGTCTGGTGATTATGGAGACTATAATTGTATATAGTTTCCTCAAATTTGTATGGTATAAAATTTTTCAAGGTTTTGTATGTGAAAATAATTTGATTATATGCCATAAGTTTGCAAACCGGTAGAATCTTCTGTGCAAAGCGATGATTCCATCCTTCCACAACGTTATTTGTTCTGTAAGTATTCTGGACAGCAGCTGTGTGAACATTACATTCTTCGGAGGTAAGGGAAGGGGAGGATGTCTTGGTGGAACACTTCGAAATCGAATTCTTCCTAATGCGTTTCCAAGTCTTCTGAACGAGCCTGTTACGTAAACACGATCGAAATGTTCAATAAAATCTTCTAACTCTGAAGGTGAGATTGATCGTAAGTGACGCATTCCTGCACTAATTTTTTCGATGGGTAAAAATGCTAACGAGTCTACCATTGTAACGAAGTCTCGTATATCGTCCCTTTGTTTGGATGGATTTGTTAGGCCAAGATCCTGAATTTTCTTCCACGTATACTTTTGCATAGATGACAAAAGAAACCTTGGATTCGAACTTCGTTACCAAAAACCGTTCCGACTGCTTGAATTGCAGCAGTCTCAAAATCAACTATTATTGTCTGGGGGTCTGGGAAATATCCACGCACTTTGCACAAGTCCCTAAGGAAAAAACGTAAAGAATGTAAAATAAAGGAATATAAATAATACTACATATGCTCTTCTCTACCCTTCCTCCGCCCCCCCCCCCCCCCAACAAAAAAAACCCCGGGAAATCAATTTGGACTATACCTGAAGCAATTCTTCGTGTATACTTTGCATTTTGTACTCTACCAACGCGTAAAGCACAGTAATGGAGCCTACGCCAAGTGGCACTCTTATAACGTACAGTTGCAAGAACAGAATACATTCGACCCCCGGTATTGCTGATTTAATGCAAATAGAATATTTAAATAGAATCTGTGTTTCAGCTAAGGGCATGTAGTTAAGCTACATTGTTCGGCCTCGAAATTGGTAGCCTGAAACGATAGAAAGGCGATCTAGTGCCATGTGCCCCTCCTGTTGCTTCACAGGAAGTTGTACCAGAAAGTTTGATATTTGCAGTGCGAGTAGTAGTATATCTGGTGTTGTTGTTAGTGATTGTGGGTAGGTGTTTTCAAGTTTCCTAAGCCATTGGTTCCTGGAACGTCAGGGGCCTGGCACAAGTTAGAAGATATTGGCAAGTTGTGTGGTCATGTTGATGTTCTTAGTTTGCAAAAAGTACGGATTCTCCAAATACAACTGTCTACAACTAAGTTGCAATCCTCTGTCAAATGTCAGGATCCTCATTAATTGAGAAGTCCCGCACTCTCTCCTAAGCCTTCCTGTATGTTCTGGTGGAGATGCCTGTCGAGTGAGTGTCTGGTCTGGTATTTTTGGCTTCTTATTGTTTTTCTTCATGTTGTAGGTAAATTCTCTGAAGAGGAATGGTTAGCCTGGGTAGGGTTACTCCTTCATAGCTTAGTTCTTGATGGTGATGATAGTGGCCGTCTGCTGACGTTTTCTTTAGATAAGTTGGATTTAGGTTTATTGCATGGTGGGTCCCTAACGTTTGTCTGGTGGAGTGATGGAGTTGTCCAGGAGTCAGATTTAGATCTCTTCCTGTGCTCCAAGCAGTTTGTTGATCAATTTGGCCTTAGTATCTCGGACGATCTTCTTGGCAGCGATCATTTTCCCATTTTGTTTTTTCCCATCTCGTGCCAGTCCGATTATAAACAGGAAAATCTGTGTGTTGCCGAGTTGTTGGGCATGGGAACTTTGTCTTTGGTTGGATAAGTGGCAGCGTCAAAAACCAGCTGAAGGCTCCATACCCTGTGTAGTGGACTCAAGCTTGTACGATTGCTGTTAGGGATCACAGGAAAGCTTATCGGCATTACTCGGCATTACATATTTTTCCCCATTTGAGTTTCGTTGGCTTGTTGTTGTTGGGATTTCTCAGGAGTCACGGTACAGCCTCTTTCGGGTGTTGCTTGTGCAAGCGGATTGGCTCAGGTTGTTCTCTATCTATGGTGTGGAGTCTTGTACATCTACATGATATCAAGCCCCATCTTCTCCTGGAACGTTGGTGTCTCTGGTGATGGTAGCCTTAGAGGGAACAAATTAATAAGGAAAAAAGGGATGCAATGTACGAGTAATAGATAACAACGTGACCAAATGAAAAAAAGTTGTCAATGTTAACTCATAATGCTAAACAGTATTTCTAAACTCATTGGGTTTTGATCTATATCTGCTTAAACAAATATTTCTTGAACAATTTCAGCCCAGTCATAAGTTAAAAAATTTCGGTAGGGAACGAATTAAAAACTGTGATACTGTGATAGTAACTGCACTGCATTTTTTGGAGTCTTTGCTTACCAACTTTTGGTTGTACGACATAAAAACAGGATTCATTCGTAGTGTGGTAATCTGTCACAAGACGAGTAGAAAAATGAGCACAGTTTTAAAAAAAATTAAGAAGGATTATTTAGACGAACAGATAGTGGGTTGGGAGAATTCCTAGCTGTCGATAAAGGGGAAAGCAGCGGCTAGTGGAAAACAGTGGTGAGAGTTCCTGACTATGTGTGCAAGTTTTAGTTTTCTGCTACATTAAGTTTAAAGTATGTAAACACAATTTGAATACAAATGAAATATGCTGTAAATCAGAGCCTGTAAAACAAATCCAAATAATACCTGACACTCCTGGTTTCCCTTCATAACAGCAGGGTTACAGAGTGTGCACCTGCTAGCAGGAGTTGCAGTCAAGTTGGATAACAGCAAAAAGCGGATAAGGACCGTGTACCCTGACATCAAAATGAATGGGGGTGAACACTCGGTTTTGTCTTGTTTCCATGGGTGGTGAGCACCCAAGCTTTTACTTCCTATTCGGATTCACAAACAACGAAACCGAATCTGACTGAATGTGAAATTTAACCAAACAAATATCGTAGTAATGTGGCCAGCCAGTACAATTTTTGGCAGCGGCTGGTTAATGGCTAGCTGAATGAAAATGAGGTAAATATTTGGCCGACTTATTACTGGTGGCAGCTTCGGCTATCGGCGGCAGCTGAGGGGCAACTTGCACCAGAAGTATGAGCTTATCCTTGTGTGCAGGCTTTGAGTCAGTCAAGTAGCTTTTCAAATAGGTAGTTTGGTCACGAAAATCGTGGCACTCAGTTATCCATTTTGCTTTTGGCGTTGAGTGTTCGTGAGACCTGGCTTCAGGGCAACATTGTACTTCCTGTCTTGGACATTCGAACGGCTAATGATACTGTCATGACCGAGTGGGTAAGTTACTCACTTTGTACTTTTGGTGTTGGTAATAAGCTCTCTGTGGCGATTCTTGATTTCTTATGGAAGCATTCGTTGCCCACCTGTGTTGGTGGCGTTTGGTCTGACATCCTTGTTGCAGGTGTGGCTTACCTCATGCTATCTGCCTCAGCCTGGTTTTGTTCGATGTGGTGATCAATGACATCTCAGTTGAGCTGTGTCAGCATATGGACGTAATTATTTATGCTGACAACATTGCAATTTGGCTTGTCAATGCTGACATTCTAAATGCTTATTGCTGCCCATGGAGCATGTTGTTGGTTTTGCTGAATATCTTTTGGTGAGTCGTGGCTTGGCTCTGTCTCCTGAGAACACAGAAGCTGTAGTCTTCGTACGTGGTTTCCCCAGTTTCCACCACTTTTGTTGTTGGTTTATCTGTTGTGAAGTCAGGCATCTTGAAGAATCTAAAGAAGTCAGGTATCTTGGTGTGCTACTGGACACTGAACTCACTTCATCAGGTAAAGTTGATGCTGTGAAGAGAAGAGTCTCTAATAAACTAAGGACTCTTAAGGCATAGTCCCATTGTCACATTACTGCCAAGCGTTCTGTGGTCTTTTCCTGGACACTGAACTCACTTCATCAGGTAAAGTTGATGCTGTGAAGAGAAGAGTCTCTAATAAACTAAGGACTCTTAAGGCATAGTCCCATTGTCACATTACTGCCAAGCGTTCTGTGGTCTTTTCCTTCTGTCGTGAATATCAGAGATGGCCTTGACTTCCTTTCGCTTTCTAGGGTGGCTCGCATCGTGCCACTGGTGGTCTACAGGTCTCTTGTCAGTGAATCCCTATGCGTTGTCACTGGGTGTCTTCTTCCTTCAACCTCTGCTTCTGATCTTCTTGTTGAAGCAGGTAAGATTTCTGTTCTTCTCCGTGCTGCTGAGCTTCTGTGAGTCTTTGTCTCTGTGGCCTAAGCTGAGGTGTTGAAGCTCTCCTAGACAGGTTCTTGCTGACTATCACTCTTTGAGTCCATTGGCTCGTGCCAGTCTTAGGACGGCAGGTCTAGGTGTGACTCTACTCTCCGACCCATTCTTTCAGAGACTTCTCCGACCCTTTCTTTATATCCCCACACAATCCATGGGGATGGTGCGTTGATCTTGGTAAAATTTTCAATTCTCCACCCTTCCCATCTGTTGTCCAGTTTTTTATTATGCTTCCTTCCATCGTGAATGCTGTGAACGTGATGTGGGAGTTTTTGTCCCTAGTATGAAGCTGTGTATGAGTTGCTTCCTTAGACGAATACCATCAGTCTTTGTCGCCATTTCAATTGCTCTTGAAGTTAGTCTTGGTCTGAACTTGCACTCTTTTCAGCAGTTTGCAGTCTAACACCCTCTTATGTTGGACATTGGGTGGAAGCTGTTCCATGCACAATGTACTAGTATTTTGGGTTACTGGGTATAGTTAAACGGGACGGAAAGCCACTGGGCTCGAAACAGGTTAACTAAATACGGATGCAAACCTATTTACGTTGCCTTTTGAACTTATATGTCAGACTGCCTGAGCGGGGAATCGAACCCACGACCTCTGAAATCAAAGACCAAGGCCATACCGCGGTATCAGTCTGGCGGTGTTTGGCCGTGTCAGTCTGGCTTAGCGGTAGGGCCTTGGACTTTGATTTCACAGGTCGTGGGTTCGATTCCCCGCTCAGGCAGTCTGACATATAAGTCCAAAAGGCAACGTAAATAGGTTTGCATCCGTATTTAGTTAACTGGGCATAGTGGTATGTTTGGGAATGATGTTGCTGTTGAATTAGCCTTCGTTGGTTATGTCTCCTTGCAGATCAGTACCCAGTAACTGTCCCTGTTGTTCCACGTGACATGCACCATGTGGTCTCTTTATGGTCTCGTCGTTGTTGGGAAAAGGAACAGACTGGGACAGTTAATGGCAGGGCCTTGTTTGCCATTCATCTCACGGCAGTATCTCCGAGGTGAATGGCGCTTGCTTCTTCAGGATTTCCTTGATGGAGGAGCCGTTCTTCCATTTTGGCTTTACACCATTCTTTCTCCTGTGGGGAAGCATGGGAGTGTCGTTCGACCTCTCTAGTTATCGTCTTATTGCCTTGCTTTCTTGCATCTAGTACCTCAGCCGTTCAATTTTAAGTTTTTTAAGTTATTCAACCGGATATGAAAATATTTGGTCGATTATCGGCTAGCCGATCTTAGCCGACTATTTCTTTGACTGGCATCGGCTTAAGTCAATTTCCGCAGCTATTGGCTTAGCCGATACTAATTTTGGCATTCCTAGATTCAAATGAGAGCAATATAAAACTTTTTTTAAGCTAAAGAGTTAGAGACCAGTCATTATTTATCACCGGAGAGGACTGGAAAAAATAGGAGGATCACGAACTTTTTGAACCCTCTTAGGGAGGGGGAGGATGGTCATAAATATTTTTAGTAATATTTTTAGACCCCCCATCAAGTGGAAGGGAGTTAAAAAAAAATATTGACCAAACTGGAAGGAAAGTCAGGAAATCATCCGCACAGTCTCAGTAGGTATACAAAAAATGAGTGGAAGAAAATTTGGTGGTCACATTTTCATCTCCTCCATTCCCCCCCCCCCCCCCCCAACCGTAAACAATGAGTTGAGTTTGGGTTGAATTAATTTCGATAGAGTTGGCATCATATATTTAAAATGTAAAGCCCAACAGCACTTAAACAGACGAATTTTTTCAATTGTACATTTGATTATTTCAATTAAAAATCCGCGTTCATTTTAACAAGTGAAACTTTAATCGTATAACCCCTTTTTTTACGGCATACATGATGTTTTTGTTTGTAATTTAATATCATTTCAACTGGCACCGTTACTATTGCCATTTGCAGAGGTTTCAAAGTTAGGTGATTTGTTAAAGTTGCCACATTCTGTAACATTGTTCCCGTCGGTTGGCAATTTAGTCTGACAAAGTTTTCTTTGCTTTATACGATGTTCATAGTCACTTGTTAACGTCTTCGTGATAGACGTCATCGAGTATATAATACGTAGCTTAAAAAGAGTAACCAAAAAACAAGAAATATTTCGTTTGATTTTTAGGTGAGATATAAGTGAAACGAAGTCAAAACAGCAAAAGAACATGAATAAGCTGTCCTGTAAGGTTTCAGATGTTACAATCAGAAACAAAACCCACCTGGGTGAAAGAACCTGCCAGGTTTATAGCCAATCAAAGTAGAGTAGCAGAGTTGGATCGGGTCACAGGTCACCGGGTCATTCGGGTCAAGTTTTAGGCCGGATCGCCGGGTCTGCGCACCTGACCCGGAATTTCGGGTCAGACTCGGTGACCCAATGTGACCCGGTGACCCGACCTGACATGGTGACCCGGAAGTTCGGGTCAGAACTATTAACCCGGAATTTTGGGTCAGACCCCGTGACCCAGAACTTCGGATTAGATCTGGTTGCCTAGCTGACCTGGTTAGCAGAACTGATTTGAACCCCCAACTAAGCCTTAGACTAAAATAATTGGATTTTTTTCCTGTGTTAGTACCGAAAGTGATTACCACTGTTTCCATGGAAAATATTTTTCGGTTCTTTGGTATATCCACCGAATAATAATAAAATAATAATAGTAAACAAAGTTACAATTTTTTTTTCTAAGAGAGCGGGCATTACTAAAATTAATAATAATCGCTTTATTATATTTCCAAGCATTGCAATGAAGAACATAAAAGTGCGTTGCAAAGTTAATTTGCGACAGTTGGTGAAAGCGGCCTTAGCAATCCAGAATGCAGTAAGGCTGAACATTTACACCACAACTTATTCTATCTAGGGAGAGAATATCAGTACATTTAAGACAAGCAAATCCAGCGTTTTACTCTTGCAATATTATCTGTTCGTTACAGTGGCTCATTCATCATTCATCAGCCGGGGGCGGGGGATGGGCAAAAGACTCATTTGATTTATTAAAGTGAACAAGTAAAACATTTGTTGCAGTTAAAAAATCGATAAAAGTGCGTTTTAAAGCTACGAGAATTGCAGTGAAAAGGAGTTGCTTAACGGCTGGTGGGAGGGGGGGGGGGGAGTTTACAGTAGCAAATATTTCTCGAAACTTAGTTACAATTGTTTGCCTTCCTTCCCAAGATCACTGGGTCAACCCGAGTCCAGCCGGGTGAATTCAGATCCGAGTGGCTCAACAGGTAAATCTAGGTCCGGCCGGATCACTGGGTCAAGCCATGTTGACCAGCCAACTGGGTCACCGGATCACTGGGTGCAGCTGGGTCACCGGATCACTGGTACAGTCCGAGTCACGTGTCCCGGGTCCACCTATTTTCAGCCACCGGGTAAAAAAAAAGTGACGCAGTCCATTTCGGCGGAGTAAAAGTGGCTGCCGTCCAGTTTTCTACATGGTGTGCTTAGCCTAACCCATGTATTGACCAAAAAGTGTCAGGTCACACTCGCCAACCGCCAACGGACAATCGCCAAGCTAATCCCACCGAAGATTAGTTCAAAGGTTAAATGAAAATTTGACCATTACTTTCGGTAGCAGTGGTCAAGTTTTTCATTTAAAGTTTGAAGTAATAGACTGTGCGATTAGCTTAGTCGGAGGTGATATCACTATAGCAAAGGTGAACCCTTTTTGGTCAATATGTGGGCAGGGAATTTTTTTATGGGGGGGTTGAGGCAGAAGTTTGGCCAGTTGGCAAATCAGTCGGCAAAATTACATAATTTTTGGTCACACGGCAAATCAGTTGGAAAAATTAAATAAATTTTTGGCTAGATGGAAAATTATGTCGGTAAATTTCTGGCTTACACCTCTCCAACTTTTATCTTTCCTGACGTCTCTCTATGTGGGTTAGGCTTAGAACAGGGTGTAGAAAATTTGATGGCAGCCATTTTTTCTTTCGATTTCACCATTTTGATTTGGCTAAAACTTGGCTGGTTATTTCACCCTTCTGTATTTTGCTTCTGATAAGACTTTACTCAAACGTATACCAGTTTTGTATAGCAAATCCAATATTTCTTCCCCTCCCACCACTATAATTCTCATAAAGCATTGACATATACTTTCTTCTTCTATTCCCTGTAGCAGACAAAACGGCACCCCACATTCAGCCTAGCAAGCCCACAACAAACACACCGCAAGAACATACCATAAACTACAATTATACCCAGCAACTAAATAAATATACATATCGATGTAATCTGTATTACATACGAAATAAATGGAGCATTAATAACCAATGTTTAAAACTAGTGGTATTATATCAAAAAACCATAAATTTGTAAAAGGAATGGCAAAGTCCACAAAAGAGTGGACCTAGAAAGTAGTGATACCATTCACTATGAAAAGGCCGCCAAGGTTAACACATTAACCGGACGACTTGCGCACTGCCCTCTTCTTCAATTTCGTGGTCTGCAAGTCGCAGGTAATCAATGAACACAAATAACACATTTTAACTTTTAGTTGTTTGTTTAGTCTTTTCAAATTGTTAACTAATGAAATAAACCAAACCACCTCCGAAAATACATGAGAGAATATAAACAAACAACCGTTGGGGCACCCAACCACTACGGTTAAATCCACTGTGGCCGCTCAAGGAAGTTGGTTTCTTGACCTATGCATAAATGAACAGTACTAATGATCTCGCATTTCACTAAACTACGTAGAAACAGTACACAATTCATACAATTCATACAGTACCCACTCTCTCATACAATGTTGTACGACCTACTAAATCACTACCATTGTTATTAAAGTATGGGAAGTTTCTCAAAACAACACTGCATTGACAGAGTTGTCCAAAGCAATTCCATGCCTTACAAATTCAAACAGAATAAAAGAAATTAAACAAAAAGGGCAGTGCGGCTAGTTGTCTCTGGTAAATGGGTTAACCTTGGTGGCCTTTTCTTGGTGAAACGATACCACTTCTTTCTAAGTCGACCCTTTTTTGAACTTGGCAGTTACTTTTAATATTTACAGTTTTTTAAATATTTTTTTGTGTATGCATATAGTTTTGTCCTGAATCTGATTTGAAATAGAACACTAAATCTTTACACGGGTCTATTACACTTAAAGTTCGTCTAGTGGTACAAATGTGGAAAAGACAATTTAAGATTACCTTAATTGCCTTTTAGGTTCAAATTCTGCTTTTCTAAGCGAATAGTAGTAAATAATTTGACCAGAAAAATGTTTCTACTTCATTTGTAAATTACGTAAATTCTATATGTAATGGAACTTATTTCATCGTTGTTTTTGAGTTTAGAAGAGGGGAAAAAATAGAAAGTCACTCTAGTTAAAAGTGTAAATAGCTTGGCTTTTCCTTTAACAACTTGCTAAAAAACTAAGTATGGTTCCAAGGAACCAGCAGGTCAACAAAAACTTCGTTTTCATTTTTAACATTTGCGAAACCTAGTGAATGTTAAGCCAGTTCCAGCTTAACAAATTGCGCATGCGGCCGTGTTATTGCGTTACAAAACCACTTTCCTCTCCATCATTGATTTCAGGGTTCTCATCATTTCCGCTGCAATTCCCCACACGCGCGCGCCACGTGCGGCTTTATCGGAGCGACAGAAAGAAAAGGGCAACGTCCGCCATGACAGTCATGTGATCAACCATCCGTGGCCAATCATCGCTGGGACCCGCAAGATAGCGCCCTCCCTCGATCACAATAGCGCCCTCCCCCGAATGAATAATAACGACCGCGGAATAGATTATAAATGAATTTGTAACTACCATTTTCAACAATTCAGTTATTATTGATCACATGAACTGGGAGTATTTTAGCACCAACACAAGGCATAAAACAGGGCACCTCACAAATTTTACCTTATTTATTCGTTTTCGGCAGATCACGTTCGTGAAACATTCCGTAAGTAAACCCATGATGTGGTTTGATGTTCTGGGGAGTGATGTAGGGAGGGGATACTTTGTACACATTAAAACAAAGAAAAGCGTAGAGAGCAAAATGAAAGGCTGCATTAAACAAAATTCTTAAATATAGTGAAACAAGAAAAAAAATCATATAAGGTACGGTACTAACACACATTTTAAGCAACGCTTGATGCCTGATGTTCCGCTCCTGCGCCACTTAGACTGTTGTGTTCGCACCATGCCTTACATGTTTTTTTTTCTTTTTCTTGTTTCACTAATTATGAGTGTTTCTCAGGTTCCGCTACACTGAATTTTTGACCAGAAATAAAAAGAAAGAAACGACGTGGAAAAAATAAATGTTACACACCAAAAATGGCCTTGAAAGAGTGCCTTTTCACCATTTCAACTCCTAGAGTGCAGCATCGCAGAATCTTCGAGCAAATGTAAAGAAAATAGCGGTCAATTAAAAATGGAACAATACTATTGCAGCAAGGCCGCGATTTTCGTAACTGAAACGAGATCGCGTGACCCACATTGCCTATTTGATGACGTAGAATCTGGAACGTGGGTGCTGCGTTTAGAATATGGGCAACGCTATCGAAGTAGTGAACAGGCGCCTTTAAAGCATGAAAATATAAAATTACCATTCTTGTCATTAAATACCAGTTGCCCTTAAGAAACTTGGGCGTAGGAAACTTGCCCTATGGCGCCGTTACAAGAGCAATAGGACCGATTGTAATTTAACTGCATACAACATTTGTTGGCGGGAATATTCCTCTGCCTTAAAGGACGACCAACACAATCAAGAACGCACTGTTCTGGCCAATGGTAGCTAAGCTTCGCTTTTTCGATTCTTCGTCGTAAGACCAAAATTTTAAGATCTATTCCACCCCTAAGAGTTGTCAACGATTATATTACAGCTCCTGTGGCCAAAGCAGATTTGTTTAATACTACTTTTGCAGCCAATAGCATTGTTGATAATAACATCATTCCTTCAACAAATTTGGATTGTGAACTCGGCAGAGAACTTTGCACTGCTGTACACTTCACCCCATCAATTGGGCTTTCAGCTATTACTGAGTTCAAACAGAGTTACTGTGTGGGACCAGAGGGTTTGTCTGCTTATTTTTACAAAGAAATTCGTTATTAAATTTGCATTAGGTCTTCATTTTTGCGTTGTCTTTGACTCAGGAAAAATTCCCAGTGTTTGGACCACAGAAAATGTGGTTCCAATTTTTAAAGGGAATGCTGCTGATTCGCAGAATTATAGACCAATCGCCCTTACATGCTCACCATGTAAATTCATGGAAAAAATCATTCGTGTTCAGATGCTAAAATACACCAACACCAATCATCTAATTGGTGATGACCAGTTTGGCTTTATGCGAAGACTCACCAACTCACCAACTTCTGTTGGCTTTGGACAGGTGGACTGTAGCTTCAGATATTAGATTACCTTCTGATGAAATTCTTTTTAATTTTAGAAAAGCTTTCGAATCTGTAGTTCATAGCAAACTTCTTTTTAAACTTAAAATGTTGGGTTTTGATGAAAACTTCTTGCTTGGATTAGTGCCTTTGTTACTGGGCGCACACAAAGTGTTGTCCTCAGTACTTCTTACTCTTTAAGTTTGGATATTGTTAGTGGGGTCCCACATGGCTGTGTGTGCTCGGTCCTTTTCTTTTCGTTGTTTTTCTAAATGATCTATCTTGTAATATTCGTAACACAGAACAGCTGAAATTTGCAGATGATCTCAAGATTCACAGTGTGATCACTGCTTCCCATGATAATGATTGTTTACTGGCAGGAATCAGTCATGTTTTGCGTTGGTCCATTGACTGGCAATTACCATACTCTACCGCAAAATGTAAAAGTTTCCATATCGGCAATGGTAAGCCAGTGTACAGTACACTTATGTGTTGTTCTGTGTTGTTATGCGCTGCCAGCAGTTCTCTCTGTTGAAGTACTTAGGAATTTGGTTTGATGCCAGTCTTAAATCCACCAGCCACTGTGGTCACATCGTGTCAAACGCTAATCGACGTCTTGCTGTTGTTCAGCGAGCATTCACCTCGGGTTGTGTAAACACTAAAGGGGCATATAAGGTCTTTGTTCGCCCCTTATTGGAATATGCTACTCTTGTATGGTGGCCTTATCTCATGCAGGATATCGATCATATCGAATCCACTCAGCACCATTTCACAAAATCTCTGACTGGCATGCGGCACTTGCCGTACAATGCCCGCCTAAATCAACGTAATTTGGAATTTTTGTAGCTACATCATCTTAAGGCCGACCTCATACTTGCCTTCAAAATTCTGAATGGTTTATTGTCGGTTGACTTGCCTTTTTTCGACTTAAGTACCGTAACCTGTACCCGGGGACATAGCTTTAAATTGGTAGCCCCTCGAACTAGGCTAGATTGCCGAATTTTTTTTTTCTGTCAGGGTTGTTGCAGCTTGGAATTCCCTGACTGAGCAAACTATCTCTTCACCATCTGTTGCTGCCTTCAAGCGTAACTTGGGTCTTTCTAACTTGACTTCATTCCTAAAGAGGCCTGAACACTGTACTCTTTAGTTCCCACCGGCCCTTTTATAGTTTTAAATTTAAAATTTTTCAAATTCGTGGACTGGCGTAAGTAGCATTCTTTGCCCTGTCTGTTTCCATATCACTTTCAACTTGGTTTTTAAACTTATTATAATTTTTTATCTTGATTATGATTGACAAATGGTTTAGATTGCTCTAAACTGCGATGCATTATTTTTTATTTTTAAGAAACATTGACAATGTTACAGCTTTTCCCCCTCACTTGTCCCTCACGTTTGGCGATGCCATCGTGGATCACTGTGTCTCTGGTAGTTCTAACCTTGGTGGTAAGGCATTCGTGACCCCAACTCAATACTATCTACCCTGCCTCTGTAGCCGGGCCCATTGTCTTCGCTTTAAACTCATAAAATCCCAAACTTTTGTAATTTTTGGCTGAACGGACATTCTCCGTTCAGCTACCCCCTCCCCCCCCCACTCCCAGTTTAACGCTTTAGTCTGAGCGATCCGCACTGTGTGAAAAATAACTGCCCTCTCTGTATGACGTCATGTAAGACTTGCCGCTGATATGACCGCGCAGAGCAATTGTTAATCGACGCAACAATGTGCCAATTTAAACTTTTCAAGGCAACAACCTTTTCAAGGTTCAACTTCTGGCCAGAGAATTAACACACTCGCCCGTTTTCAATGTAGGGGTAGCTACTGTCGTTTTGCTTAGGGGGTTGTGTTTTTGCTATGATGCTTTGCCTTATAAGGTAGAAAAATTAAATTTGTACAGCTGTTCCATTGTTGTAGCCGTGCCTTAATTTCGTGAAGATGCACGGCTGCACAATGAAATCATGGTTGGACTATCACTAGAGGGCCGTGCAATCTTGCTACCATGAAGACTGCACGCCACGGAACCCAACGAAAAAGCAAAGATTATTAACACTACCTGCGGCTGGTGGCGAATCAGCAGCGTACGAAACACATTCACCTTCCACATTTAAAGGAATTTGAGACAGCCAAACAAATCTTCGGCTCTATGTTGGTCACCGCCATTGTATAGTCACAATGGAGTCGGCTTTCAGGAATTTGATACTGCAAGCGACTCGTAACAATGGTCTCGTTGTACAAGTGTGTTAGACAACGTTGTTCGGCAACAATGCGGTAAGAAAGCTTCTGTTGATCTCGTTCCTTCGGCACTCGATTGACTTCGGCTTTCTTACCGCGTTGTTGCCGAACGCCGTTGTCTAACTGATACGTGTACGCATGACACTAAAAGCTAATTGAAAAACCATTCGATAAAGGACGCATAACAGAAATAAATTAAATCAATGAAAAACAAACCCGACATCCTAACCAGCCAAAAAGGTGAATGATCACGCCAATTTTTCGTCATTGCAAAGATGGCTGCCACTAACCTTCTCCTCTCAAAAGGAGGAAAAACGGCCGCACTTCCAGAAGAAAACTTGGCGGATTCTTTCAGTATTTTGAAAGTTGGCTGTAATCCTTTCATCCCTCAAAGCCAGTAAGCACCTCCAGCAACAAATTGAATAAGATTTCCCGCTTTCCGTATTTGAAGCACTTTTCGTACGTCTGGCGTGCAATTGAAAAAAAAAATCCTAAATATTCAGGAGGAAATGAATCAGTTACTAATTAGCTGAAGCTGTTGCTCGGTTACGCAATAAAGTTGATCGCTGAACCTTATCCATAATACAACGAATAATTAATTTAACCTTCATTGTACGAGGCCGAATGAGCAAAGACCGTTGAACGTATGTTTCACGCGTTGGTCACATCATTGGTCACACGTATTTATTGTTGGTTTGACCCCACAATAGAACTGAGGGTGAGCGTATGCATTTTATCGGGGGGAACCAATCTCCTTTTAAACTATAAAACTGCTCCTTTAAAATGTGGTTCCTGAAGCCTAATAAATAGCTATCGCATTTTTGAAGACCACCTTCTATTCATAAGCAAATTAGGCCGCTGTCAAATATGTACTGTGGACACTCTAAGCTTAATAGAGTTTATTAGAAGTCAAACCATGAATGAGAATGAGTTGGCTATGAATATGGTTATTGTGACCAATTGTAAAAAAATAAACAACGTCCTTTGTGAGTACATTATGCCCCCTGTGGCGAGGGCTTTGTTGTTGCCGAGCGCTTAAAAAAAACAACAACAAAGCTGCTCCTTGAAACGCTGTTTCAGTCTCTCTCGTCGTTGCACCCCTGCTGGGAAACGACGGCAACGGTCTGTCCAATTACTTTCTCACATTTATTTACTTGTTTTATTTTATTAATTAATCAAAAGATTCAGGAGAGATTCGGAAATTTATTGCCTAATTAATTTACACAAGTTTAATGGTGGTAAAAATGGTGCATATCTATTTCAACAGCTGCAGGTTTCATTTATTGTCGAATCCATGTCCTTCCCTCTTCTATTCAGCGTCCAATCCAGTTCTCTTGTGTGATTTTTTGCAATCGGTTTTAAAAAGGAATGTCACTATGGATCCCTCCGGTATTGTGACTGACGTTAATAGTCCAATCTGTGGCGATCTGGGTCCTGGAAAGTGTCAGCACACTGGACTTAACTGCAGTCCCCGGATGCTACGACGGGTGTTTGTTTAAATCTGAAGCTGATAATAACGTTTCAGATCACAAATAACTGAAAGAAAAGCATAAAAAATAGTTTCACCCGTATGGACTATTAACCCTACGTTAATTTTCTATTTCCACAAAAGTAGGGGTAACCTGGACGAGACTCGAACTAGCAATTTGAGGCTCTTAAACGAGAGGCACACGCCTCTACCCACTCGGCACGGCCATGCATCCAGAGTCGGCTTGTTAAGGGAACCTAGTATTGTTCTCATATACCAATTGTTCCGCATCTCGCGCATAGTTTGGACTCTTTTTAATACGTCAACGTGTGTTTGTGTTTGGCTCGTGTTTACACGAGCTTAGCACTTAAAAGGTTAAAACAAATGGCACTTTCGGGCCGTACATATATTACGTCACACTCTGGTCGATTTATTGTGACAATAGTGACACTGGGAGGGGTGTTTCCAAAATTGTTACCTGACAATCTTGCACCATATTTTGGTGTTGACATCAAAATTTTTTGGCGCATTATCAAGGACCACACTAGTGTCCGCCCGCCAAGTTCAATATTGTCACACTTCATTGTAACGTCGTTGTAAGAAAGTCGTTGTTTAATTCCTGCATTGTTGTTGCATTGCCACTAGCTTTAGGCTAGAGTGAGCGTGTGGCATTAAGGCTTGTAAGCTCAATATAGATACAGATACTAGCTTTTGGTACTTTAAACCAGGGTTGAGCGTATTTCACGATGGCGAGGATAAATACCTATCCGGCGAAACAGCTTGAAAACTGTGGGAAATGGGCAGCCTTTGTGCCCTGACAAGCAATAGTTGAATTTCAATCACGTGCATAAACTGTATCAATGTCATAAAAGTGCGTGAAGATCGTTGATTTCAGCTGACTACTATATCTACACACGCGCTAGTGTGTCGCCGCCAAGTACAGTAGATCGTCCGATTGTAGACATCCGATTGTTAAAAAATGATTGTTGATGAATAAAAGGCGGCCGCACTAGCAGACTGTCTTTTAACTGAGACCAACTTATACCTGATTTCAGCATACTGGTGTAAATTCCCTATGCGGTAGAAATCTTTGCAAATCGTTTGAATCAGGTGTCTTGGGTCCAGTAACGAAGAAAACGTCACCACGAAAATGTGGGAACGTGTCCTTCATGGAGTTTTTGTTACTGGTGACTAGTAACTAGTCAGCAGGCTCCCATGTTAATTCTCATAGGGTATAACGACACGTCTACAGCTGATTAGGGAAAGTTGCCAGATCTAAATTACGGCAGACAGGTAAAGCGTCATATGGGGAAGTGCCTTTTTCTAAAATGGGGGTTGCAGCTAGAAGCACGTTGCCCTGAAGTGGCTCGTAAGTGCAAAATTATTGTTGTAACCATTGTTTGTATTGTCATCCAACAGTGGATTATAAGATGCTTAAGTGTTGCACGCTTATAGTTTCAGTACCTAATTGTCAGAATTCATTGTTGTTGCAAATAGGTGGTTCACTAAGAGACGGAGTATCTTTGATTGCAAAGGTTTGGTCGGTTTTTTGTTACGGTACACGAATCCAAACTAAATTATCTGCCCCACGACGATAAAAGGAACAATTATGTGTTCGTGATGACCATAGTAACTAAGTGATTGAATGATTACCGTTAACCGAGGTAGGGCCAAGTGAGGAGGGATGCTCTGCTCTGATTGAGTGAACGAAGTGAACGAAAATCAGCTTCAAACCGTGTCAATTTCACTGACGTAACGGCTAATTGGGCAATGGAAAAGGTGAAAATTATGAATGAGAAAATTTATAGACATAAAACTTATCCGGACAAAAAAGGTACAGATGACGATTACACCGTCTGATCTTTTCTTCATTCACAGTCCTCTGTAAGTTGTGATATCCACCCAAAACCCAGTGATATCCACCCAAAACCCAAACTGGTATAAGAGAAGCCGCCAAGTTTCAAAAAGCGGTCGGCCTTTCAAAGTAGTCATATCATTCAACCAGGGAAAGGCCGCCAAGGTTAATCCTATCATATCAAAAACCAAAACTGGTAAAAAGGGCCGCCAAGTTACGAATGGTTCGGCCCTTTAAAGGAGTGATATCAACACACCAAAACATTCGCCAAGTTAATCGCACCGCTTAATAGTTCAAAGGTTAAATGAAAACTAGAACATTGCTATTTTCGGTAGCAATGTTCAAGTTTTATTTAACGTCCAAAGTATTATTCGGTGCGATTACGTTGGCGAATGTTTTGGTGTGTTGATATCACTCCTTTGAAGGACTGAACCATTCGGAACTTGGCGGCCCCTTTTACCAGTTTTGGTTTTTGATATGATATCAGTCCTTTTTTTTTTTAAATGTGTATTAAACTCAACTCCACTACCGTGCAGATGTGTAATAAAGTGGCACGTCAACAAGAAATTGGTTTTCAACAATTTGCTACAACCTTTTGCCTATAGGCCGAACCATTCTCAACTTGGTCACCTCTTTATAGGTTTTTGGTTTGGTTTTAATTTTGTTGTAATTTGTTTTATTTCGTTAGTTTTGGTGTGTTGATATCAGTCCTTTGAAGGACCGAACCACTCTGAACTTGGTGGCCTCTTCACCAGTTTTTGGCTTTGTTTATTTTGCTTTATTTTTAGAGTTGATTTATTTTTCGTGAATTGGACGTGAATACAATTTCTTTGCCAACGTTGTTTAGCCATTCGGCAACACTGTCTCGGGAACATCTAGCAAACTGGGATCCATGTAACATGTCCATTGATCAGCTTTTCCCTCGGAAATTCCATTCTACATCCCACAACCACCCTGCCACTCCTTTCTCATGTTGTTTCCGGCCTTTTTTTGTTTTTTTGGTCTCGAACCCGCATGTCGGGCAGCAAGGCGTGGGCTTGTCCGCCGTGCTCCCTAATTTCCGATGCCAAACACCATGTTCGCAACAACGGCACGCGGCTTTATCGAAAGCCACTCAATTGATGATCCCTTGCAGTGTCTGGCAATCTGAGGCCCATTGCCCTTCACGACCGGTTGCTGTTTCCGCGTGGTGCAATCACATCCTGCTATCCCGCACCCAGATGCGGGTTCCGCGGGTGTTGCACAATATTGCACAACGTTGCGTCATGTGGCAACTACTTCTCGATCTTGCATACATTTGAGCAGAAGCGATGTGCAGTGGTCACGCGTGGCCGTATATAATGGCCTACCCGCCGCATGTGAAGCATTTCTTCGACCAGAAGCGGGCAAACAGGATGATGGCTGCAGAGGCGCCGATGGACGACTTTCCCAGCTACGCCGTAGTAGAGAAGTCTAGGGCCGGCAAGAATCGGAGGCAACTTCATCGGGTTTGGACGGAAGAGCTGAGCGAGTACCAGGACAAGAAAGGTTTCTCCGGACCTCCAATGGGCTACATTGGCAGATGCAACAAGAAGAGCAAGGAGTTGGATTTTTTCATGGAATTATTCGGGGAGACTGCAGATTTCATCATAAGGAGGACCAACCAATTCATGGACGACAGGGCCAGCAATGCCAGACGCAGCACACGGAACGTCACGTCAGCCAAGACACCAGGACCAAAAGGCAATGCAGGGACTTCGACTCAAGGGGAGCCACGTCCATCACCACCCCACATCACTTACTGCCAGTTTTTGCCACTCACTGGAATTCCGACTGAACCACAGCTGGGAATACCACAACCAGACGTCCACATGGAAGAAGCCGGGTCAAGCCAAGCACAGCCGCCAATGCCAGAAACAGATGTCGCCGAGGAGGAGGAGGACGAATCAGACTACCCATATTACTGCGAGGAAAATGAGGACTACTATGAAGGCAGCAGCCAAGAATCAGATGAGGATGAGTTAGATGACGAACTAAAAGAAACCGAGTCAGAGGACGATGCCGACGCCTGCCTTACGACGTCTAGCAGTGAGGAGGAAGCAGCAAGGCCAGACAGTCCATCACGACCGCTAAGGCCAGAAAGCCCACCACGACCTCGAACCTTAACAGAAACCTCTACTCCCATGCCAAGGCAATCATCAGAAGCGACGTTGCCCACATATGAGCCCGGTTGGTCGGTCCTACTACGTCCCACACCAGCAGAGGCGGTCTCGTCGTCCAGCCAAAATACCAAGCCAAAAGCCAAAGTCGCAACATCGCAGGCGCGGCCATTTATGAGACGAACCAAAAGAGGAATCGTTCCCTTCCCTCGGGGTCTTTCAGGTAGATTCGTTTCGTCAGATGAGGAGGAAGAAAGAGCCACCACAACGACAGCCAACGTAGTCGAGCCACCACCCCCACAATCACCGCCACCGTCACTGGAACCGAGTAAACTAGAAGCCATGAAACGACGCTGGCGAGTCGTACTGTACGACAAGATCTACAGAAGTAATATGTTCCCCGAGCCACCCGAGCAAAAAAGGACACGATTATTGCCTCCTCGAAGTTGCTACCTCCAGGAGATGCGCCACGCCAGGATAACCCAATATGTCAATCACCGTTTCAGCCAACAACAGTCTCAGCCAAGCGCTCCACCAGTACAATCCCCAGAAGACTCGAGAACAAAACCCCCAGAAGATCTGAGCACAGGACGGTTGGTGCTAGAGCAGATGTGTGCAGAGGTGGACAAGACACTCAGGAGCCAGTCAGAGTCCTCGTCGTCAACGTCGCCGATCCAGCCAGCGCAAATCCAAAGGGAAGAAGCAGGGGCTAACTCTAGCCAAGAGCCAGCTGCCAAGGAGACACCTTCAACGGTCGTATCGTCGCAACTCCCTCAGCCAGGGGAACAAGCAGAGGCCACTTCCAACTCCAACTCCAGCCAAGACCCAGCAGTAACGACAACCACGCAAGCCTGCCAAACATCGCCGAAACGGAAGAAACCACATCCCACTCCCGCTTGGGTACCATTGACGAAAGACGAGTTGCTGGCTTTCATCGGAATACTGATAATCATGGGTTACAACGACTTGCCGGAGATGGCGCAGTATTGGTCCACGTCCCCAGACCTGGGAAACCACTCCATCAGATCGACCATGACCAGAACAAGGTTCAATCAAATTTGGAACAACTTTCGGCTGTCCGAAGAACCGTCTTTCACTGGTACCGATCCCCAGACTGCATCGCCCACGACCAGGCAAGCCATGGAAGAGCAGAAGGCCAAGGAGGACATGGACGCAATAATGAAGGTTCGACCGATGATGGAGGCTATCAACCAGGCATTCCGCAAGTGCAGGAACCCCGGATCAGTTCTCTGCATAGACGAGTCAATGACTGCATACACTGGAAGATCCAAGATCAAGGTATACCAGCCCAAGACCCCGCTAAGGAACTCGAGAACAACAAGATGGCTCACACAACGATCTACACCGCGCGCCACTACCTCAACCAGGGTTACACCATCGTCTGTGACAACCGCTTCACTTCGGCACTGCTGTTTCAGGTCCTCTACACCAAGCTAGGAACCTTCGGATGCGGGAGCCTACGCGCCAATGCTGCCGGAATGCCATACGAGTTCACGGAGGAGTTGCGCAAATTCAAGAAAGAGCACGAACGTGGTGACAGTATCCTGCGTCAGAGCGGCCGGCTACTGCTGAGCATCTGGTGTGACACCAAGGCCGTCCCTCTACTCAGCACCCACGTGGATCCCTTGGCCGGAAAATGTACCGTCGGAAGACTCATCGGGGGCCAGAAACACCTAGTCACTTGTCCACCGGCAGCCATGACTTACACGGAGACCATGAATGGCGTGGACATGGCCAATCACCTCATCTCCTCGTTCTATGTCGGCAGGAGGTCGATTAGATGGCACCGCTACCTTTTCTTCCAAAAGCTCAACCAGATTCTCGTCAATGCCAGGCTCAACATGGTCATGGTCTGCGGCCTCAATAGGGCTGGCAAACGCTCCCAGTTGACTTACCGAAGATCGCTGGCCAACCAACTCATCAACCGAGTACGCAAGACACGCCTCATAAGACTTCCAGCCATTTTGGGTACCAGTCATCGCCACGAAAAGAGTACGAGGAGCCGCAGATGCCAGGTGTGCAGGAAGTACAGACAGGAACGGCACGAGACCATCTGGTGGTGCGCAACTTGTCGCACGAACGTGTGCACGGACGAAAGCTCGAGAAGAAGGCACGGTGGACGAACTTGTTGGCAGCTGCATCAAGATCGCCTGGATCTCGATTTTTAGGCTGAATTTTCATTGAACTTGTATAGCTTTGTACAGCCAACGCCGAATAAACCTTGTAACCTTTGTTCAGAATTATGTTTTCCCTTTGCCTAACTGTGACTTTGACTTTTCAGGAAAAGACTAAAAGCCCCAAACCTCACTGACACTGGACCCGGTATTCGTCGTGGCTTCAGGTACTCAATCCGAGCCTGAAACCGCGACGAATGCCAGGTCTCAGGTGACGGCGGGGTGTGGGGTTTTCTTTGGGTGGAACTTAGCCAAATTCTCTGGGTATTGCGATGTTAACCGTCACCATATTGGGTAATGAAAAAAGGTCAGAAAAAAAGCCAAACCCTGCCTCATTGCAGGGTCTGGCAAGACTTGGACTTAGCCAAATTCTCTGGGTATTGCGATGTTAACCGTCACCATAAGGGTTAAAAAAAAAGCCAAACTCCACCATTGCGGAGCTTGGCTAGTATGCGGGTCTCTTTTGATTCAGGGATGGTCGAGACCAAGTCCATCCCCTCAGTACAAAGTCCCATTTTTTGGACTTAGCCACATGCCAAGTCATCATCCAAGTCATCATCCAGTAAGGGTCATCCTCAGGCTTGTAAGTAGTGGTCTCTGCCCCACCACCACACCCTCATGATCCACAGTCATCGATCGCCTAACCTTCGAGACCAGAAGGAAAGACGGGCCTCAGGTGGATCACTACACTAAGGAACTCGTCGAAAAACACGAACGTCCCAATGTTCGACGCCTAGCCACCTCGTCAGCTAGCTAGTTCATGAATGTCTCGTCAAACACCCACTTTAGTATAGCACTGGCAACGCTCGAAACGACTGCCTTTCAACAAGTTCCAACCAGTCTTTGCTGCAGGTCCAATAGCTCAGCTACAGTTCAGAATGGAGTACCACTCGTCACCAAAACGAAGCCACTAGTCCAACTGCTCCGACCAGTTCCAAGAGACCTCTCCGAGCTTAAAGGGCCACCGCCACTATTGCCACTAGGTCCGGCAGCACTCTGGAGATGTACTACAGGACGAACCCACAGCTCACTGCCAAAGCGTTGCCACCAGTCCAAATGGCTCAAACAGCTTAGAACCTTCCAAGCCCGAAGATGAGGCCAGGCTGCTCGTCGCCAAGTCTTTGCTGCTGGTCCAGCGGCTCAACCCAGTTTAGAACGGGGATCTGCCAGCACGAAGGCAAGGGGGATCCGTCGCTCACCACCAAAGCGTCGCCACTAGTCCAACTGCTCCGACCAGCTCAGAGACAGCCCACCCTCAAGGGAACGAGTGCTCACCACCAAGTCTTTGCTACTCGGTCCAACGGCTCAACCCAGCTAGAAAGGCGTCCCAATCATCACCAAGCAAAGCCACTAGTCCAAATAGCTCTAACCTAGTTTAGAACATCGACCCCAACATCGAGGACTTACACAGCTCATCACCAGTCTCGCAATTCGGTCCAGGTTGACTTACGAGGAGTGGGGTCCGCTAGCAGGACCCACAACCAAAGCCACTAGTCCAAACAACTCGTCCAGTTCAGAACAGTGCACCCAAAGGACGACATTGCTCACCGCTCGTCTTGCTTACTCAGTCCAACAGCTGGTTTCGAAAGGCGTGCCGATTTCCACCAAAGCCACTAGTCCAAACAGCTCAACAAGCTTAGAACGAAACGTCGAACCTAAAGGCAAGGGATCCATCCTCACAATACTGGGTGATCGTCGATAGGACAGCTTACGATTGCACCAGTCTTGCAACTCGGTCCGAAGGGTCGACTCTGGTTTAGAACGGGGATCTGCCGGCACGAAGGCAAGGGGGATCCGTCGCTCACCACCAAAGCATCGCCACCAGTCCAAACAGCTCGACCAGCCTAGAACGTCGGGACCACAGTGCTCATCAGCCAAGTCTTTTGCCACCAGTCCAATGGCTCCACTCCAGATCAGGATGGCAGATCCAAGCCCGAAGGCGAGGGCCCACCAATTCATCACCGAAGTATCGCTACTAGTCCAATGGCTGCAACCAGCTTTGAGCAAATGACCCACACGCCGTCCTCATCAACAAGCCAACCACTTGGCCGATAGCGTCACCGATGCATGGTACAAGGCCAACACCAGCAAATAACAACTCCACATCCAAGTCACAGAAACACCGAAGGGAATCGGGAATTTCTTTCTCGCAACAAACCCGGTATACTACCTGTAACCTACCCGCCGTATAGCCAGTGCGCCCGAGAGACTCCGAAGAATCACGGGACGATCAAAGACCTGACGGAGTAACATAATTGGCAGGCCCCGGGTTCGCTCTTTCACTCAAACAGTCCAAGCCCAGTATACTACCTGTAACCTACCCGCCGTATAGCCAGTGCGCCCGAGAGATTCCGAAGAATCACGGGACGATCAAAGACCTGACGGA
>JAHWFP010187656.1:6142-22368 GCA_023313725.1 Lithobius niger | reverse complement strand
CCCCCCCCCCCCCCACACACTCACCGCATCGAATCCTAGAATCGTACCTGCACGTTCCACAGTTTGTGCTGTAGGTCGTCTGGAGAGATGCTGCGGGTTTCGCTTCTCGGCTCCAGGATAGTCTATGTGACGTCACAGGATTACTATTTTCCCAAAGCAACAATAACAAGCGTTAACTTCCCAGTCCTTGCAAGAATAATTAGCGTAGAGTCGGGAGGCGTTAGCAGTATACGTCGTGTAAGGTTTAACCTAATAAATAAATGTGAAAAATACCTCTCGTCCTACGATTACTCCCGGGATCTCTGCATATACAACAATATTGAAACGACATTAACGCAAGGAAGGAGACTGGTTCCTCAAGCCAAGGCTGAGTGAGGTTTAAAACACGTGTTTTAAACCTCACTCAGCCTTGGCTTGAGGAACCAATCTCCTTCCTTGCTTTAATGTCGTTTCAATATTGTTGTATGTGCAGAGATCCCAGGACTAATCGTTGGACGAGAGGTATTTTTCACATTTATTTATTAGGTTAAATCTTACACGACGTATACTGCTAACAGAAGCTGTTTTATCCCTAAAAATAGCCACGACCGGTCGTTCGACAATATGCCGCATGGGGTCGCGACCCGGTACTGTAGACGGAACATGGGAACAACAATTAATCCTCTGGCAAATTGGGTCCCTTGGATGAACAGGTTAACTTTGGGGTCAGTTGAGTCATCAGGATATGTCGGGTTACTGGGTCAAGTCGGCCTACCCGGTAGGCTGGACCACCGGATCTCCACGTAAGGGGTCTGAACAAATTCGGATCATCGCGTTTGACAACACGACTCTGTACTAACGAACGAGCTACCGTAGCACACACTAATCACCTATTTTCAGTAATGCCCGTGGCAAAGCCGGCCAAGGGAGCTTCTCATCATGGTATGGTGTACGTCTGTCTGTCTGTTCTCACGATAACTTTTGAAGCCATTATCCAAATCGGTCCAAACATTCGGCATGCATTCCATGCCTTATTTGTACACTTAAGTTCGTCAATCAGTAAATTTGGGCAAGGGTGTGAGGGATTCTGACGCACGAACCTCAAATACTCATACAACATTAGTCCGAAAGTTGTGCCAATCATTGTTCAGTGAAGTACTTTGTACCACCATAATCGGACGAGCGAAGATACTCGACTGAATTTCGATTTTGGGTGTCTGTTGGTGTGTTCGATTGTCTGTGTGTGTGTGTGTTATTTTAGTACTCTGTACAGCAAAAGACGACTTTGTCCGTCTCTCCTTCGCCTTTTTCAACTCCGGAACGGTACCATGTAAAGAAGTACCATATCTAGACAAACTGTTTTCACCGTTAGATTCAGCGTCCCAATATTAGTTAAGACGAATTAAAAAAAAAACTGGACGTATACGAAACGAAAGTGGCCCGAAAGTGGCGGAAGTGTACAGAAGAACGGTCACGTCTACGTAGTCGCTGCCCCTGCTTGCACTGTTTGGGACACAATAATTTCCTTCTGATTTCGTTCAAATTTACTGACAAGGGAGGATTGGTGCATTAAAGAAACGAGTTTAGAGAAGAAATTCTATCTCAAGTATTTTAGAGGTGGGCGTCGAAATTCGACGCAGAGCATTAGGCAGTATTCATATGGGTTTGTGCCCTGTGAGTATAGAAAATGAACTAATGTATTATAGTAATGCCTTGTTCAGCCGAGTAGCTAAGAGCTTCCGAACCTACACAAAATTAAATTTATTGTCTTTTCTTTTACGCCTAACGAATTCTACTTTAACTAATAATTGGTTACGAGTATAGTATAGCCTATGAAAATGAAATAAAGTCTGATATAATTTGGATTATTATAGTGGGTTTTGATAGTCGGATGTAAGGCACAATAATAATAATAATGTCTGGTAGAAATGCGTTACATGGGTTTTTCTCTGTTTCACTAATTGTAAAGACATTTTTAAACGCAGCTTTACACATCCAGCTCTACCCGCTTTAGCGTTTTCTTGCGTACATTATTTAACGTTATTCTACTTAAACATGTTTTGTAGTGGCATTTTCACCATTTCCTTTTTGCCTTGTAATGCAATAAAACGCCATAATCTGGCTCTGGGTGTTCGTAATGGCCAGGGCCCGTTTGGGCCCAGGGCCTGCCAGTCCTCTTCGGGCCCGTGGCTTAGGATAACAGACCCATTTGCCCCCCACCCCCTCCTGGTGGCCTTAGCCAAGGTTTGCTCAGTTAATCAGCGATCTTGTATAGGGTGAAGCAGACTCTTGCTTTTGCATTCGTCCTTTTTTTTTTCTTCACCTTTTTAACATCGGATCTCAAGCCATATGTCCTTCAAGTTTCAAGGCATTGCCGACCAGGATGTCACATCCTCGCCGACGCTCCAGCCGACCACTCTTTCAAGGCATTGTCCTCTGTTTTAATTTCATTTATTCTTTTTTGCTTTTCTAAGCCAAAAAATTCATTAAGCACTACGAAAGAAGAATAGAAGAATGGTATCCATATGCAGGCTACCATCACCTACCTTCTATACAGTGCCGCAATTTCGGGGTGGTGGCAAAGGGTGCAAGGCACTCGGGCCCAGGAGGCAGGGGGCCCAAAATTCACGAGTCAGGGACCCAAATGGGACAAAATTCACTGTATTTTCGTGTGAATTGAGAGCCCCTTTGCCCCTAAATTTGTGCACTTGTGGAGGAGGGGGCCCTACATTTTGCCCTTGCACTCCTCTTAAGAAAAACCTAGTTACGGCACTGCTTCTACATCTGCTTCTCTGAATAACTACGACGAGTAAGGCACAACGTAGCATTAAACTAGTTCCAACCCTAATTTCGTACCTTAACGCCACTTCAGGCCACTATGTATGCGCGAATTTGATTGCCAGCAACTCTTGAGGCTTTGTATCACAATATCAACTGTGAACGTTCGTAACTTTTATTTCATTTGTACAACTCTTTCATTGTTGAACCATTGTTGCAGCAATGGATTTAGTAGCAGTCAAACAACGGCGCTCGGCAACAATGCGGTAATAAAGCCGAGGTCGATCGAGTGCCGAAGGCGCGAGATCAACAGAGGCTTTCTTACCGCATTGTTGCCGAACAACGTTGTCTAACACACTTGTACAACAAGACCATTGTTGCGAGTCGCGTTCAGTCTCAAATTCCTGAAAGCCGACTCCATTGTGGCTATACATTGGCGGTGGCCAACATAGCCGACGATTTGTATGATGATTCAGATACAGATGTGTTGCTGTCTCAAATTCCTTTAAATGTGGAAGGTGAATGTGTTTCGTACGCTGCTGATTCTCCAGCAGCCTCAGGTAGTGTTTATAACCTTTGTTTTTTCTTTGGGTTCCGTGGCACAGTGCAGTCTTCATGGTAGTAAGACTGCACGCACTCTAGTCCAACAATGATTGCATTGTTGCAACCCTGCATCTTCACGAATTAAAGGGTTCAAAGCGTTTAACGAGCGTTAACCACGCCTAGTTATCTGCCCGAAGCCCTAAGGCCCTATGTTCACGAAATTAAAAGGGTTTTAAAAGGGTTTAACGAGCGTTAACCACTCCTGGTCATCTGCCCGAAGCCCTAAGGCCCTATGTCTGCAACAGCCAGATTACCAGATCACGAAATTAAGGGACGGCTACAACAATGGAAGAGTTGTACAATATCATGAAGACACACAGCTGCAACAATGAAACCGTTATCTTACCACTAGTAAGTAAGAAAACGGAGATCTTTGCTCTTTATTAACGTAAGTAAATATAGCCTACCACCACTGTCAACGTTTGCGTATCAGCGAAAGTCTTACCTTATTGTTGCCGAACGTCATCGTCTAACTGATACTTAGCATTTTTGCTTTTAAAACTTCACGAGCCAGCCCCACCTGCTGCGTGTTGCAACCATAACAGGGAGCAAAAATAAACGGCAGTAATTGAATCGTAAACCACCACTAAACGTTATTTGCTTATGGCACACCAGATCAGTAGTAATTGACACCACATTTCCATCGACAAATGTATTGCGAACCACCTGTTATTAAAGGTAACTTCCATTAATAACTCTTCCATTGTTGTAGCCATGCATTAACTTTGTTAACTCGACGGCAAATCGTGCATTAACTTTAGTATCCGCACGATACGGAATGTATAAGATACTGGTATACTTAAAGTGGGATTGCCACCAAAATGACAAACTGCAGCTTCTATAGTCATTTGCCACAATCTAGTTCTGTCGAGCCCTCACTTTCAACAGGCGAAGGAACACACAAATAAATGGCTTTTTATACCCAACAAACCAGCCACGTGCCTCCTTAATTATTGAGTGTAAAATTGTTGCGTCCCCGTGCACCAGGAAGCAGACGGTAAAGTTAAGCCTAACGACATCACGGGTCGCTTTTTTCTATAGTATATCGACCGTTTTGAAACGCAGATTTTGAACCGCTAGATGGGCGCCATCTAGTGACAGTGACATCGTTGATCTTGACCGCTTGCTCTCAGGTGCACGTGGATGCACTAACTGCTTTAATAATTAAAGAGGCACGTTGCTAGTTTGTTGTGTAGAAAGAAATTTCTTTGCGCGTTCCTTCGCTTGTTGAAATCAAATGCTACATAGAACTAAACAAAGGTAGATGCTGCAACCGATCATTCGGTTAATAAGCATCTTTAAGGACGGAATAGGCGGACTAGCGGTTAAACAGAAAATTAATAAAACGGGAAAAAAAACTGTCGTACTCTTATCACAGAATTGTGGAATATTGTTGGCGCTGCAGTAGGTTACGCTAGGCAAACCCCCATCCAAAAAATAACTGGATTGCCCGCTTGTCAGCGAGTGTTGTTATGTTGTTCATTTCTGATTTGTGATATCTAGCAAAAACAAATTATTTTCAGTAAATTATTCCATAGTAATGACTTCCGGTGACTATATTTAGTAAAACCAAATAATTTCTGTCTGGTAAAAAAATATTAATTGATTTTTACACACTGTTTTGCCAAATGACCAAATATTGGAGGGGTACTCGTCGCTGTTGGTAGGTAGGTTAGGTCAGATCAGTTGCCTTGGTAAGGGCACGTTTACGCGACCACTCGCTTTTGCATTCTCGCAGCTAGAAGCTAGAAATCACCTCAAATTCCAACATGGCGGCGGTTTTATGTCTGCCGCCTCGCAACGAAAACAGCCAATAACGTGAGTTCAGAAGCGTTTGGGAAAATTGTTTCGTCATGAGGAATTCTTTATATTATTAGCACGGATTATAAGACTGCAAGTATTTACTCAAACGATGTCGGATTTAGCTAATCCATTTAGCGTTGTTACCATGGCAATGTCACCTTAGCCGTCGCGATTGAGTTCTACCTGCGAGAATGCAAAGGCGAGTCGCCGTATAAACGCGCCCTTAAGAGTTGAAGAGAGGGACGAGCACCCTCCAGTATTTAGGCAGTTGGCAAAATGGTCGGCAAAAATAAATAATTTGTATTTACTATTAAAATAAAATAACGTGACATAATTTGTATTTAGTAGACGCAGTTACTAGAAATAATTACTAGAACTAATTAGTTTGCTTGCAGCTTAACGGGACGGCTCCATCGAGTTGCATTCTGGGGAACCATCTACTGTAGCTTACAGAAAAGAGTGCTAAACATGTGCTGAACATGCCTCAAGTGCTAAACATGTAAAAACACAACTTATTTTACACAACTGTTTTTATGTGAAGTTACTTATAAATAAAGCGTGGAGCACAGATAAATTTTCCGAGCGTGAAGTGTATCAAAAGTACAGTAAACCCACTGATTAGGCTTGAAAAAACACTCGGGATATGAACAGCAACAACAATTTTTTTAATTTTCAGCACTTAAAAACACGTTCGTGCCTTGGTCACAAATAAACACATTAAAAACAAGAATTGGGAGAACCCCACTATCCTATGACTTAAAACGTCGTTGAAAATTTAAAAGTTGTTGTTGCTGTTCATACCTCGAGTGCTTTTTCAAGCCGATTCAGTGGGTTTACTGTACTTTTGATACAAATCAAAGATTTGAAACCAAAACAGGCTCCCCCCCCCTCCCCCAAATCCTTTGTCACTCTTCCATACATTCAGGGCATCACAGAAACGTTGAGGAGGACGATGGCCCCAGGTGAGATGAGATTGATCTCGAATAGCCATCCCTGTATTGAGCATCTATGGACCTACACAGTAGGCATAACAAAAATAGAGCAAACGACATCTGGAACACTCGTAACACTGTGTTTCGTATTCCTCGTGGAACATCAACAGCAAAGGAATGCCATTGGCTAGAGCCATCAGAAACTTAAAGAGAGGATTACGTCCCATAAATCAAATTTTAAATTGCGTACAAAAACTCGTTCGCTTGTCCAGCATTGCCTATAGCAACTGGATCGTCACCTAACAAGTACGCCAAAGGCCACACCCCTGCACTGGACCAAGTTCAAATATTTTTTACAGGAAAAAAAATTACAGAGCCAGATTGAACCTAGAAACACTAATTATCCACACTCACAGACCAGCTTAAGGAACATTTTCCGATTATTGATAAATTAGCTCTTAATAAAATAAAGCGAAGGGACACACCCCCCCCCCCCAGCAGGCGTTCGACGAGATGAAATGATCCGTGGAACCGCGTGACTGGATTTGCATGAAGCCGAGTCTTCTTTCCTCCTTGGCTCGGCAAGGGGAAAGACGTATGCTGCTTCACCTGATTTTTGGCCCTTTTGAGGGAAAATTTCAGGGGTTTTTACTCACTCTCATTTACTGTCACTCTCTCTCTCTCTCTCTCTTTTTAATTTTTTAGCATTACGCCTTTTAAAAAACGGTGTGGCTAGTGTGTGCGCAGCGTATCTTCGGTACCTTCCTAAACGACCTAACAGAGCGAACCAAACGCACCACTATTGGTGACAGTTTGGCACATTCCCTGCTAATATCCGTGTTGATGCGGCTTGATTGACGTCAACATCGTCAGCGACGAATCCGTTTCGTCAAAACTGTTAGCTCGCGCATGCTCAAACCTCCATCCCAGCAAACCACCTCCCTCAGATGGTTCGCAATTTGGCATTGCTCTTGCCTGGTCACATCTATTAGCCAATCCTGGTTAAATCCATTAGCTAGGTCTGGTCGCGGTGAAGGTATGACGTATCAATAAGCTGCTGAGCTCGTTGAGCTGTATTGTAGTTTACGAAGGTACTGAACGGCTGACGTAACATCACTGCGCACGCGCGGCGTCAAGTTTGGAGCCAAACTGTCTGTAACAGTGGTGCGTTCTGTTCGCTCTGTTCGGTGCTTTAGGAAGGTACAGCTTGAGTCCTGCAGGTATTTGGTGATCGGCTACGTCTTCCTGGAGGAAGCAGCATTAATCGACGGTCGCCATTGTTTTTGTAACCATCTTGGATATCAACAAGGCACTCTGCTATTGAAAACATAAAATCGATTATCTGAGTTCGTGCTGGGGCGAACTCAAGATAGGCTGCGGACCCTATCAGATACCTGCCGTGATTTTGGTATGGCTTTTTATTTGTAATTGATTAAACCTGATGACGGGAATTGTGATTCCAGAAACGTTAAAAAAAATTGTTGTTTTTACGCGTTTAGCACTAGAAGGCTTTTCTCTTTCTGACCAGTGTAGGAAGGCAAAAGTGACTCAAAAAGATCCGTGTTGAACTCCATTTAAGTTCTGAATGTGCGTGAAAATTTTGAATCCATCTTGAAGGACAATGTTGAAAAAAGGATTATTTTCTGAACGTCTAGCAACACGATTTAGTCGTACTAAGCTGGCGGAGCACATTGATGCTGTGCTTCGGGAAATGGGTGTTCGGCGCAGATGTGGAGTGCGCTGCAGTGCAGCATTTTCCAGGGGAAGCTGTCGCGTGTTTTTTTTTTTTAAATAGCTTCGCTCATAGGGCACGCATGGACTTGAGGTTGGGATTAAAATGCGCGTGGGGATGAGCACTACCATGACACCAAGTTTCATGATGCTGACACTGCTGGTTTTGGAGTTATTACCAAATAACCGCACGGCCATAAACAACACTGATCTTTGTGAGTCACTTTTGCCTTCCTACCCTGCTCGTCTTCAAGCCGTTCGTGACGCCAATGGAGTGAACACTGAATATCGAGCTTGTGAGTTTAAACCCACAATAAAATGGGCTACCAATCGGTAATTTCATCTTTTTTCCTATCATGCTTAGTTTACTCTGGGGAGGGGGAGGGGGCTATCATTGTTTGGCACCCAGTAGTTTACGACAGGCCCCAGGGCTCACCATTGCTTGCGCGTTGCATGGATTATAAAATTATGTACAATATGTGTGTGTGTATGTATGTGTGTATGTATATATATTTATGTATATATATTTATGTATATATATTTATGTATATATATGCACAATATCCGAACAGCATAATAAGGGGTAATACGAAAGCACGGGAAGGTTGGTGGTTATTGCACTAGAACACACACGTACTAACCTAAGTAGTAAGCTACATGCAGGCTTTCGCGTCAAAAGCAGCGAAGTGGCTTGTCGCACAGGGGGGCTCGTCGTCACTTGCGCGCTGCATGGATGTACATTCATGCTAGTTCATGTTAATTTCTAGCTGGTTTCGTGTCAGTTCTTGCTAGTTTCATGTCAGTTCTTGCTAGTTTCATGTCAGTTCTTGCTAGTTTCATGTTAGTTTCATGTTAGTTTCGGCTAGTTTCATGTTAGTTTCGGCTAGTTTCATGTTAGTTTCTGCTAGTTTCATGTTAGTTTCTGCTAGTTTCATGTTAGTTTCTGCTAGTTTCATGTTAGTTTCTGCTAGTTTCGAGTTAGTTTCTGCTAGTTTCATGTTTCTTGCTAGTTTCGTGTTAGTTTTTGCTAATTGCGTGTTAGTTTTTGCTAATTTCCTGTTACTTTTTGCTAATTATCTGTTACTTTTTGCTAATTATCTGTTACTTTTTGCTAATTTCCTGTTACTTTTTGCTAATTTCCTGTTACTTTTTGCTAATTTCTAGTTAGTTTTTGTTAATTTCGTGTGAGTTTCTTGCTAGTTTCGTGTGAATTTTTTGCTAGTTTCGTGTGAGTTTTTTGCTAGTTTCGTGTGAGTTTCTTGCTAGTTTTGTGTTAATTTCTTGCTAGTTTTGTGTTAATTTCTTGCTAGTTTTGTGTTAATTTCTTGCTAGTTTCGTATTAGTTTCTTGCCTTTTTATATGTCTGTAAATTGTTGGTCGATATCAAGGCCAGACTTTGTTTATGAATGGGTTTGCCTCTCCCATAGCCTTCCTTCTTCCCAGGGTTTTTTTTTTTTTTTACATGCTAACTGGAGGTCCAAGTGGACTTGCAGCCGCCTAAAGTGGACCTCCAGTTAAACTCAATCGGACCCACTGGAAATCTACCCTAAAAAGGAAATAAAATGTCAAGTTTAATACATTAATACTTTGAGAATGTTTTTTCGCTAACTACAAATTTTGGGGATATGGATGATGAATTCATATTCAATCTAGTTCACAACAAATCTTCACGGTAGGTAAAATCCAGTAGCGTGCACAGACCACCAAGAGGGCAGGGGCAACTTTTGTAAAAAGGGCACGTTGAGGTTTCATTTTTCTGGTTTTGAAGGCTTATACAAATTGTTGGCAAATCGTCACTTTTTGCGCAGCCGAAAAAAACCTTGACTACCCTGACGACATATTTTATTTATAAAAAAAAATAGGTATTTAGTGTGAAAAACAGAAAGACTTACATTACAAAGTTTTTTTATGAGTATAATGCAGTCAGCAAAACTGATTTTGTAAAAATGTTTTCAACGTTTCATGCTTTTGGTTGGTTAAGTTACGATATTCATCCCATATCTGGTTAGGTAAGACAACGGGGGAGATGGAAATAAAAAAGTCTAGGGGAGATTCGGTTGAGGTCCCGAGTTCACCGCGGGGTTTTAAGGCCACGTTGAACTCGAGGGACAAAAACAAAATAAAGCAATAAGCGCAATTATCAAAACACTTCACTTCATGCCAAAATGATAAACGTAACTTTTGTGAGTGCGCCTTAGTTTTTATTTGATAAGAAAGGAGGGGAGGGGGGTACAAGTTTTGAAGTTAGAATAATACAGTTTAGGCCTACTGTAGCTTTTTTGACGTGCACCCAGCGTTAGCCATGGCACCAGAAGGAGAGAGGGTCAATTTTGCTAGGTAAATCCTATCGGAAATCCTTGGTTCTTTTACATGCCACAATCGACATGAGCACGAGACATCACAGGGCCCTTCTCTGCCCGAAAATGCCAGGGGTGGCTGAGGCCGGATTCGAACCCGTGACCTCTGGCACTGGAGACGGTCATGCTAACCATCAGGCCACCTTGCCCCATAGTTTAGGCCTACTATGTCTTCAAGACCAAATCGTTACGACGGAACGATAGCAAGTTTTAAACAAAAATGTTCGGACATCACGTGATGGAACTCTAAAATAAGGCAAACTGGGTGGGGGAGGGGCGTCACGTTACGGTATACACTTCAAGCTAGAATAATGCCAATAAAATGCGGGTGGCATTTTTAATGAACGTCTCGTAATGAACTTGGAGGGGATGGGGAGATTAAATCTCGTGTTCACAGGTAACGGAAAGATTTGAAGACACCACTATGAGCTCAATAAGCATCACGCAGCGGGTTTCGGATTAATGAGATTGAGAAGCATCTCGTAACAGGGCTATTATTGGCATAATATGAACAGAAATTGGCTTCTCGTAACGGTTTAGCTGCTACGACGGAAACAACGGAAACTAGGCGTCAAACCTTTGACCTGACTACAGAGGAGATTTAGCCCAAAATCAACCTTGTATCATGGAGCCAAAGTATTATTACAACAGGTTGAAGAGAACATAGTTATATTTTAGACACCAAACGCCACTAAACCACTTTTTAGAAAGGATTCGAACTCAAAATCTCGACGAATTTTGCTACTACGAGCTAAGCAGGTAATGCGTGGAAGTTCGATCTAGCCTTATACGATAACACAGTTCTAGATAATGAAGGTAATTTGTTTAGTTACCTTATCGAAGAGCTACCATAGCGAAAATCACTGCTGGAAGAAGCTACCAGTGCGATGTTCCTGCTTCAACTCGACATTCGGCAGCACTGATTCGACTAAGGTTTAAATTCGTTAAAATAATAGTAAAAACTACGTTTTAAGTTAAAAACCAAATGTGGCTCGGGCAGCAGCCAACAGCCGAACAACACAGCTCAACCGAGGTCAAGACAGGACAGACAGACACGAAGGTTACGAAAGGTCGGGGTTATATGTGGGAAACCGAATTTGCATATCAGGTGACGGGACTTGGGTTAACATCACCTGAGATGCTTCATAAATAAACAAATCAAGATTAAGTTTTAATTAATTTAGTAAACGCGAAAACAAATAAACAACCAAGCAACAACCGAGTTTTAATAAGGTAAGTAATAAATTTTATTTAAGGTTTTGTAATTTTAGGAAACGTCATAATCGATGGCAAAAGGATGACGCAGGTATAAGTGACGTAATGATCGCTAGCAATCAACTGAAGTTATTAGAAGTCGCAAATGACGTCAAAAGGAACGGAAAAAAGATGACGCAGGTAAAATTAATAATGTAAGTTTGTGAGTTTGAAGAAATTGAATTCAGGGTCAACTGTGATATCGGACCAAGGAGCAGACAAGCGACTCAGCCGCCGATAGGCGCAATATCGGCAGAACTTTATCGAGAAGTACGATAACGGCACTTTACAAAGCCAGAAAATGCTGGAAAATAGCAAAAATGCGTCAGCATCCGGCTCTGCCCCGGACCCTGCTGGGGGAGCTCACAGTGCTCCCCCAGACCCCCTAGCTGTTATTAGTTTCTACCTATGCACAGTTGGCTAGTGCTACCCCCTCAATACAAAACCCCACTTACACCACTGCACACACAGTTTGATTTTTTTTATTATGTTAATAGTTCTGCCATTAACATAATGGTACCCTTTATATACTAAAGTGGTGCCCTTTTGTGAAAGTGGATCTCCAGTCACATTTCCTTAAAAAATGCTCTGCAGTTCTTCCATACTTGGTAATTTCATGTTAGTATATTACTAGTTTCATGCAGTTCTTGTCTGTTTCCTGATAGTTCTTCAATGGCATCAATTTCTTACATCCCACCAGAGGAAGTTGGCTGTCTTTCTCCTCCTAAACCCAAGGCTAGGCCTATAATAGAAGCTTCAAATTTTACCGAAGAATCTTTTTTAATTTTGTTATGTTCTGTCATGTATGTTTCCAAAACACCTGTGTGTTTCTTCTTCCCATGACAGTCACCAAATTAATGCAAAAAAAAAAATCCAGAAAGTAGACAATATGCAGATCTAGACACACGCTAGTGTGTCGCGACCAAGTAACAGAAGATCATCCAATTGTAGATCAGATTGTTAAAAAACTGATTGTTAATGATAAAATGACGGCTCACTAGCAGACATGTGTGTGTTAACTTTAAGCAACTGAAAGCATACTTTGGCATGTTGAGGATAAATCCCAATGTGACAGAAATGTTTCAAATTGTAGAAAATGTAAGGGAAAGGGTCAGAGATTAAGGAAAACTAAATTTTAAAGGATGAGTGTCCACCAATCAGAGAGATATAAATTATTGGCAGAATACTGCCGCACACTTCTTAATATATTGCGTTTAAGACACTATTGAGCACTACTCAAAATCTGGAAATTTATTACTACTGGTATGCAATGTGAAATCAAATGAATGTAAATTATGCTAAATAATGGTGAGACACGAAATTTAGATCCCTCAAATTGACAAACAGTTTGAGAGTGCACATTTTTGCATAACACTTTTTGTTATTGTTGTGTGTGGCGCTGACTATAGTTGCTTGTTCGTGTCCGAAACCAGAAGTTAATGTTCATGTCCTCTTTAAAAGTTTATTTTGCGTTAAATTGAGGGTTTTTAAAAATAAATGGCAATATTCCCTTCTGCCTGTAGTGAGTAATGCAACGAAAAACACCTGCTAATCCACTATTAAAATAAGAACGCTACTTATTATCACAAATTTAACGTATAACGACTAAAGATAATTTGGTGAACATCGTATCTGTCGCGCACTATTTAACGCCTAAAGGCCTCTCCAGACAGAAGAAAATTTCGTGCGAAGCTATGCGTGACTACGTGCCTACAAGGTCAAAATTGCAGCAATCGTGTGGTTGGTGTTGCGTTAAGGACAAATATTGAAGTCTTTTTTACACCATACTGCGTCGGCGTGCAGCCGCGAGCAGCCAGTCTGGTTAGGGCTAGACTCCTGGTACGATGCAAACAAACGTGCGTGCGTCCTGTAAGTTAGTGTTCGCGCAAGAATTTCTGCGCAGGTTTTGCATTGCTTCATTTAGGCTGCTCAGTTGCAACAAACGTTCAATTTACTTTAGCTGCTCAAACTGCCTCGGTCTGCAATATCATACAACATTTTTTTTAAACCTCAATTTAATATAAAATAAACTTTTAAAGTGAGGACATGCGCATTAGCTTCTGGTTTCGGAGACGAACAAGCAACTAGTCAGCGCCACTCAAAACATCAACATCAACAAATGTCGTGCAAAAAAGCGCAGTCTCAAACTGTTTGTCAATTTGAGAGATCAAAATTTCGTGTCTTACCATTATTTACCATAATTTACAATCATTTGATTTCACATTGCGTACTAGTAGTAAGAAATGTCCATATTTTGAGTAGTGCTGAATAGTGTCTTAGACAGCGCAATATATTAAGAAGTGTGCAGACCGAAACAGCAGTATTACGCCAAAAATTTATTATATCACAAGTTTTTCGATATTGCAGGCATTTTCCAAGTGTTTGTGAGTTCAAGTTTTAGTTCGTGTTCGTGTATAAGTTCGTATATTTTTGTGTGTCCTTTTGGAAAGTGCGAAATATCCAACCATTATGTTTGTTTGGTTAGTGATGTACATGTACGCGTGTGTCCATGGAGGTTGATATTTTAAAATCATTATTCCCTGCTATTAGAATTCAAATTAGAATTCATTTATGTACCTTTAGAGCTGTGAGTTCCGTGGGGATATGAGCTCTAATACATTTTCCTAAACGGTGTTCAGTTAATTTGTTAGCTTTTTCCGCTACTTTTTTATTATCATTGGTATGGTATGGTTTATAATCGGCATGTCTATTCTCAGCCCAATTTTGTTTGTAAAAAAAAAAGGAGCATTAGAAATACGTATTAACGTCCATGTTCCGTCCATGCTTTGTATTACTTGATGGCCGCACGCTAGCATGTGTCTATGTTTAGCGTGTAACTGCTCAATTCCACAGTTGACTCTGCACTTGCAGGCTAATTGTAGCTTGGAGCCAGGAGGTGCTTTTCTCCCAGTCGGCCTTGTAATGGTAATATTCCCTCCTACCTATAGTGAGTAATACAAGGGAAAACATCTGCTAATCCACTATTAAAATAAGAACGGTACTTATTTATCACAAATTTAACGTAAAAAGACTAAATCTAATTTAGTGAACATCGTATCTGTCGTGCACTATTAAATGCCTAAAGGCCTCTCCAAACAGAAGACAATTTCGTGCGAAGCTATGCGTCTCTACGTGCCAACAAGGTCAACATTGCAGCAATCGTGTGGTGAGTGTTGCGTTAAGGACCAATATTGAAGTCTTTTTTACACCATACTACGTCGGCGTGCAGCCGCGAGCAGCCAGTCTGGTTAAAGGCCTCTCCAGACAGAAGAAAATTTCGTGCGAAGCTATGCGTAACTGCGTGCTTACAAGGTCAACATTGCAGCAATCGTGTGGTTGGCGTTGCATTAAGAGCGAATATTGAAGTCTTTTTTACACCATACTGCGACTCCATGCATCCGCGAGCAGCCAGTCTGGTTAGGGCTTTAGGGCTTAACTCCTGGTACGATGCAAACAAACGTGCGCGCGTCCTGTAAACAGGGACGTAAAGGGGACGTACAGGGACGTAAACCCAAACCTTTACGTCCCTGCTGTAAATGAGCGCCTTTAAGTCTACTCTCCTAAATTAACCTATATAAGAAGCAGCTTGCCAAATTCGGGCAGGGAATAAAAAGTGGACTTTCTCACAAAATCGAAAGACTTGCTTTTGAAATCTCTACCAGTTAACAGTACGCTTCCTTGGCTAAATTAGGTAGAAATTAACTAACAACTCCATAAACGAGAGCTCCACCCAAACGTCATTCGCCCGCTCCCGCCCTCGGGATACTGACTGACAAGTACAAGTGTTTGCGTAAGAATTTATACGCAGGCCTTGCATTGCTTCGTTTAGGCTGCTCAGTTGCTACAAACGTTCAATTTACTTTTACTACTCAAACTGCCTCGGTTTGCAATATTGCACAAATTTTTTTTTTAATAACCTTAATTTAACGTAAAATAAACTTTTAAAGAGGATATGCACATTAGCTTCCGGTTTCGGACACGAACAAGCAACTAGTCAGCACCACTCAAAACAACAACAAAAAATGCTATGCAAAAAAAAAACTCACTCTCAAACTGTTTGACAATTTGAGAAATCTAAATTTCGTGTCTCACCATTATTTACCATAATTTGCATTCATTTGATTTCACATAGTATACCAGTAGTAAGAAATTTCCAGATTTTGAGTAGTGCTGAATAGTGTCATAGACAACGCAATATATTAAGAAATGGGCAGACTGAAACAGCTGTTTTCTGCCAAGAATTTATATCACAAGCTTATTAACCACTCTGGCTCGTTAAATACATAATTGTTTGTAAACCCGGCTTCATTCGTGCCCCATATACTTGGCATTCATATTTAATGTAGTTGCCACAACGCGTTACGGCCTGTGACTGCAATATTTACCACTAGATTCACCAAACTAGTTCAAAATTGAAACCAATTACTCTGCTCACGTAAGGCTATTTACCCCAAAATGGCGTCATATAACTAGTCTGAGTTAATATTTAGTGAACTAAAACCAAATGCAGCCGGGAAGGGTGTGTTTTGGATGATGGGGAGGGGAAGAATTATAAAAAGAACTTTTAATTAAAGAAAAACTCGCTGTCAAGTAAACTGGCCCAGGCTAAAAACTTCTAAAGGCTTCCTCGGGGGAGGACTGGTGGGGGGGGGGGAAGCGGGCACTGGCCTCCATTGCCTTACTACCAGGAAAACACATATCTCTTTTTCTAAGCATCAAGGCCAGCTAATTTTTATAGTGATTTCACACGGAATAATGTTTGCGTGCTGTGCCATGCCATGCCGCGCCC
>JAHWFP010187655.1:0-17811 GCA_023313725.1 Lithobius niger | reverse complement strand
CCAAGGTTAGTGTTTAGAGGCATGTGCTAGGTGGGACTTTTGTTTGTTCCCTCCCCCCCCCCCGTCCCCCTTCTCCTCCTTCTGCCCTAGCTCCATCTTCGTAGCCTTGCCCGAGAAGAACAAGCGTCGTGTGTAGCAGAAAAGCCGAGAAGACGACCAGGGAGTGGAGTAAGTGAAGGCTTGCTGGAACTTTCCGTAGATGGGAAAGAGAAGGCGAGCCGCTTCCCTTCGAAGTTAGTGCTGTAGTGCTGCGGTGCTATAAAGCGTCGTGTGACGGGAATGTTGCGAGGGCAGCAAGTAGTGAAGTGTTGTGTGGTGTGGTGTGTGCGAGTGGATTACGGTGGGAAGCGCTTGATCAGCCAGCAATGTGCTAGTGGAGTGGGGAATTGCAGTGCAGAATCGAGTTGTGAGTGCTACCTAATGCGGCTTACCGGAACTTTCCCTTGATGGGAAAGAGAAGGTGGGCCATTTCCAGCTGGTGTTCGTGCTGCGGTAGTGCCGAAACAGTGGCGGTGCGGAGACACCAGGGAAGTGTGCTGTGCAGCGGCGGCGGATGGTTGTGAAGATGTGTAGTTGTAGTAATTGTAATTGGGGTTGCAGCAGTAATTGGAAGTGTAGCAGTGGTTGTAGCAGGGGTTGTAGGTGAGGTGAAGTGGCTGTATAGTAGTAGATGGGGCGTACGGCTACGGCCCACGGCTCCCAATAAATATTCGTGAAAGAACACCTTCTACGGGATAGAGGTCTTTTTCTTGCTCCAGCAAAAAACAGAAGTGGTACTGTTTTCCAAATATGAGAAACTGCAGCTTGAGCAAGTGCGGGTGAGTGTTGGGGATTTGGTACTGAGCCCGAAATCCAGTGTCAAATATCTGGGGGTCACATTGCATTCGGCATTGGACTGGACCCAACATGTAGGCAAGTTAAAGGATAATGTGCAGGCGAGAATGTCGATTCTCAAAGCATTGTGCTCTGGTAGTGTTACCAGCAGGGGAACTCTGTTGTCGGCCTACAGGACTTTCGTGCGCTCGGTGGTGGATTACCACTTGGCGTTTATGGCTGGGGAGACACAGCATCTTAAAAGTTCTGCAGGTCGCTCTGAATGTTGGCCTGTGGCTTGTATCAGGGTGCTTAGCATCCACTCCAGTGCAAGCGCTCTGGGTAGAGTGTAATGAATTACCGGTGGAATACCGCACCAATGAATTACTGGTGGCCCTCTGTTTGCGTAATTTGAGCCGTGGTGAGCACAACCCAGTTGGCAGGATATTGATGGATTACGGTTTGCTCAGTGAAAGAGCCAGGGATATCTTGAGAGAAGCTGGTATGGGTGTGACACTCCTCCAGCGGGTGATGAACCAGCCTATGCCGTTGGCATGTGCTATGCCGCTTAGTCCCTGGAAGTGGTGCCCAGATGTGAGAGTCATTTTTGCTCAGACTGCTGTTGGGTGCGACATATTTTGTGATGCGTCTTATTGTGCTCAGGATTAAGTTGCAGGAATAGGTGTTACTGTCCCATCCTTAAAGGTTGCGGTAAAGCGTTTTGTGTCGTTTGTTACATCTAGTATGTTGTGTGACCTGATAGCAATCTCGGTCGCGCTTGATGTGGCGATAGATCTGCAGCTGCCTATGTTTTCATTGCATAGTGACTCGCTTTCGAGTCTCAAGCTCCTTCGATCTTCATGCGAGCAGCTGGTAGCGAGTGACCCCTTGGTTTTCTCCATTCTTTGGAAATTTTGGATTGCGCTGCGCTCCAGTGTGGTGGCGTTTTGCTGGACAAAGGGTCATTGTGGCACTCAAGGGAATGTGCTAGCAGACGGACTGGCACGGGAGGCGGTAAGGAGGGACTGTGAAGAAGTTCTCCCGGCTCTTTCGGCGCGTGGACGCCGTCCGATTGAACGGTTGTGGTCGTGGCGGATGTGGCAGAAAGCATGGGACACGATGCATGTTTCTAGGGACTTCTACACCTTGCAGCCAGCCTGTTCCTCGTGGACAGTTGTGGTCAAGTTGAGCTACAGAGATGCAAAGCTGGTTTCCAGGCTGTGCACGGGCCATACGCTCCTCCGTTCAGATCGGTTTCGGTTTGGGTGGGTAAGAACGCCTTGGTGCCCGGCGTGTCGGGTAGAGGAAACGCCAGAACATGTGCTGCTTCGGTGTGGACAGTATGCTGCCCAGCCCCGGATGTTGGCATCTTGGGTGGGACCCGCAACGCTGCAGGAGTTGTTGTCACTCACGCAAGGGAAAGCACCGTTAATCAAGCTACGGACTGTTGCTAGGTTCTGTGTGTGTGCAGGTATTGAAGTGTGACGGGGTATGCAGTGCAGAGCATAGTGTTCATTCTGGTAACCAAGAGACGGTAGTTTGTGCCTGGTGAAACTTTCCTTAAGTGGCTGTATATGGTGGAGTGTGGGAGGGTCAGGTTTACGTGATGTGGTGTGTTGTGGCTATGTATTTGTAGTTTGGAAAAGGCGTACGGCCGAGGGCCAAGGCCTTGAATAAATCATTCGAAAGAATCCGTGTTTCAGCTAAACGCATATAGATTTAAACCTTCTCACCCGTTTTGAAGCTCTTAGTCCTGTTATAACAATACAGCACGACGGGATCGTAACAATGAACGAGGACGACGAGTGCTGGGATTCAGGCGAAGGGCTGGGATCTGGATCCCAGCACTCCACGTGGATCCCAAACCCCGTTTGTGTTAAATGAAAATTGGAAGAAAACAAACAAATGTAATAAATTTACTGAAACAAATAAAAAAAAAAAAACAGATAAAAAAAAATAACGTTCAACAATTCACGTTACTCACAACATTGCAACCGCTGCTTTGCAAACGTTGGTTTCCATTAAATGACAAAAAGAAATAAAGCAACCGAATATAATCAAGTAAATGGAACAATTTTTGAAAACAACACCTTCTCAAACGTCAAAAAAATCGTTCAAGAATTCATGTTAGTTACAACATTGCAACCGCTGTAAAATTAAACGTTTTTCTTTTCGTTGCGTGTAGCATTGAGTCTTAACGAATATTACAAACAAAAACGTCAAGTGTGCCGTAAAAAAGGGGGATATATGATTGAATTTTCACTTGTTAAAATAAACACGGGTAAAAATTGATGATTTTTAATTGAAATAATAAAATGTACAATTGAGAAAATTCCATCTGTTTAGGTGCTGTTGTGCCTTACGTTTTGTGATTGGTACAGCACAACAGCATCTAAGCAGATGCAATTTTTTCAATTGTACATTTGATTATTTCAATTAAAAATCATCCAAATTTTATCCGTGTACATTTTAACAAATAAAGTGAAACTTCAATCATATAACCCCCTTTTTTACGGCATACTTGACGTTTTTGTTAGTAATATCTTTTATCCAGCTCCATGGAAATGTCTAGTCGTTTCATCTCCCTGGCGGTAAAGTTGAAACAAGGCACTAAACCCCGACGTCTTTCCCGGTGCCGCCGATCTTTTAACTTAAGCTGATTTTAGGCAAATTCTAGGCGTAACGCCGAGCTAGTGTAAAGGACTAGAAAACAATTTTTAACTACTTAAATTACCTCTCAGGTTCCCCAAACGCCGATGGGTTTGCCTGCGGAATAAGAAAACAACGTTGGCTTTTACGTTAAACTAAACTGACCACTACTCGTCGCCAAATTGTAATGTATGTGGTCATTGCAATGATGTACCCAATAATACGCAGGGTTACGGTAGGGAGTCGGCAGTATTGCCCATAGGGCTGCTGCTTATTTTATACGCATTACAACTACCCAAGCACCACCGCGTTACAACTACCCAAGCACCACCTACGTCATACGTTACATAGATGTTAAACAAGCAAGCTTAGTGGTGTATAAAATATATCAGTGGTGAGCCAGTACACTGCGATACTGGCCAACACCACATCTCACATACCTGTAATGCTTAATTATTGCAGGAACAATTTCCATACGTCTTGCAAAAATACGTTGAGAATGGATTCCCACTCGGGTACATCAATCGGTCCTTAAACGCAACACCAACCATACGATGGTAAGAATTTTGACCTTGTAGGTACGTGGTAACGCATAGCTTCGCACGAAATTGTCTTCTGTCTGGAGAGGCCTTTACTTCAAAGGCATCTCTTAGGTCCTTAAGAAGAAACTAAGCATCAATAACATGCGACTTGTTTCATCACGTAGCTCACCATGCAGAATGAAAATAAAAACAATAACAAAGCAGACGACGTGCTTTCCACATGCAATACTGTTTATCAAATCTCCTGTACGGAACTAACTTGTACTGCTGCATATGTAGGACAATCCCTTCAAAACCTTGAGGAACGCATGTCATCCCACAAATTAAACTTCAAATTAAAAGTAGAACCCAGTTCATTAGTGCAACACTGCCTTTCAACAGGCAAGTCACCTGACAAATACGCAACAGGCTACACCCCCGTCTGGACATGATTCAAATCTTGTATGAAGAAACACAAACTAGGGCGCGTATTAATCTTGAAACGCTTGTCATCCATACGTATAAACCACCTGTACGTAACCACTTAGTGCCAGATAATAAATATCTAAAAGAATATTTTCCTGTAATTAAAACACTTAAGCTCAACACTTTTTCCACACATACTGTGCAGGGGGCCCCCCCCCCCCAGAGTGAACTTGTTGCTGAAGGCGTGAAGGGGAACCTCTTTGAGGAAGGGCATAGACTTCCGCAAAACGCGTACTAAAGGCGTCGGCTATCTCCTCTCCACGAAGGACTCTTGTCAGGGCTAAATAACCAGGTCGTGTTAGGGTGGTTGCAGACGGATCACAAAACGCCGCCACAATCGCAGACACAATTTTTGGCGTTTGTGGCATAAGAATCGCAATCGGTGGCAGGTCAGGTAAAAACCATGGGAATGTACTGGGGCTTTCACACGCAGTGGCGCGTTAATCGCCTGTAAGTGCCCCATACTCGGCACTTTCGGCGTCACGTTGCGACTTCAGTGCCACACAACCTGTTGAGTGATAAGTTGGCTTGCTAAGCTAAGCGCCGAAGCCCAATTCACCAAATCCTGTTTCACCAAAACGAAAAGCAGATTAAAAGCTTTTGCCTCAGGGGCCAAAGCGAATTTGACAAAATTTTACATACACGAAATTTAATACCTTATTTCTATGTAATGGAGCTTTAAAAGACAAACATTTAAGAGAGATAAGCAGTGGTAGAATAAGACCAATTAATTCATATGTATTTTGAAAACTGGCAATACAGACAGAAAAACGTTTACGTTAAATATTGTTTAGAATGCTTGGTCGTCACTACGTCAATGCCAAGGTTCTCTTTTAAGAATTATTTAGTTATACACATGATGGTTACCCTTTCCCAAATGGGAATTCCAATTTTGCAGAATCCCGTTTCGCAGAATGAAAATATTCTTCAAAAATGTAACATTGCATAAGTTAAAGAGGCATGCCTAAATGGAAGTAATTTGTGATCTGTAACGGTTTCTGATGTTATGTGTTTAACCGCAGAGAGCGCAGCAGCACGAGCAAGGCACGTAATTTGAAAAAAATAATTCTGAAAAATGGTATTCTGCAAAACGGGTGTTTGTCTATAATAATGTCTGACTATTATCATGTTACAAATGTTCGAGTTTAAATGTTTTAAACGTTCCGTGTGCCTAAAATTTTGTGAACGGTATTTGGCGAAACGGGACGTAACCAAGCTGAGTACCCTGCTGACTTTGTTTTGACGTCTGCTCTCGAATGGGGTTGGAATTGTTTTTGAAAGCGAGGTGAAAAGGCCAATTTAGACGTTTGTTGTCTGAAAGGTCAGACCACAACAAAGCACAAAATGCATACAAAGACACTCAAACAAGGGAGAGGCACCGAACTACCGAAAGTCCCTGGCAATGTACCACTGTGACGTCACTGAACAAACTGACCAGTGGCTTTGCAGAACCCCAGTACCCTGCTTAAAGACAACCTTCCAGGCTCCACATGGGTCGGAACCCCCAAAACTCCAAGTAACAGATTACCCCCACTCTCTCCATTGCCGAAGCAGTGGAGGGCAGCCCAACGAGGGCACGCCAGCAAAAAGTGCTGAACCGTCTCATCACCCCCTAAGCAAACTACCCAGGGTATCGTGCCCAGCCAAGACGAGTTTGGTGGGTGCGCAGTTGAACGTGGCCGTGCGAAGCCGAGTGAGCAAGCCCGCATATCTGCTGGAGAATCTGTTCAGAACCTTGGGGGGGGGGGGGGGGCCACGGAGGGATGCAACCCAAACAAGTGCCGGCCCGTGGTATCTCCGACACAGGCTTTCTCCCAGTCTTTCTCTATGGTCTCTCTCACAGCTGGACGCAGATCTTCCCGAACTCGCCTGAGTGCCCTGTAACCCAACCGATACTTGCCGAGACTCCCCGTAAGCCAAGTGTATACAGTTTCCATCCAATCTCAGGGGAGATAGGATGGGAGCCCTGCCCAAACCGGAAACAACTCCTAAGAAACCCATGACCCGCCCGGGAGTCAGTCACCACATAGAATCTCGGGAAGAGAAGGTCAGCCCCAATATCTAGAGCAACCGAAATGGCAACAAGCTCGCCAACAAAGGCCGACGGCAGAGCTGCCACCGCGTACCAGTACTCAATATGCAGGCTGGGGACGCAGACCCCGACCCCTTCCACCCTCCCCCGCCGGAAAGAGGCGTCACAGAACACCAAGGCACAGTCCGCAGAATTGAGCACCGTGGTCGAGGAATCAAGAAAAGCCCTATCTGCAAACCCACTCCACACCCAAAGGGCAGGTGGATGAACAAACGAAGGTAGTGGCAGGGCCGCGAAATCACCATGACAAAGGAGGGAGGCCCCCAAAAGATCCCGTGTTCTTTGGGGCAGCTGCATATAGTCTCGGATAATACATGCAAGAGGATCAGAGCGACCCTTAGCGACCACCCGCTGACAAAGTCTAACGAGCAGCTCCCGTGCTTGAAACACAACTGGAGTCTCGCCAGCTTCGACATGCAGCGCATATACAGGTGTTGAGGGTAAACACTCCGTAACAACCCGCAGACCGGCATTTAGCGTCACTTGCAGTACGCCCATGTCCTGCCGTGAGCCAGCCACCAGCGGGGCTCGAAAATTAACACACGCACGTATATACACCCTATAGAAACTGACAATGGTGCTACGCTTGGCCACCGACCTATTACCAGCCACAGCCCTTAGGACGTTTAACTGGGTCGTCACATTCTCTCCAACTGCGAACGCATTGTGCACCCAAGTCTGCAGCAAAAAACCCAGATACTGTATCCTGGACAAGGAGTGAACCAGGGTGCCATCAACCTCACACACGCCTCACACACGCGACCCCGCCGAAAGACCATAAGCTCAGTCTTAGCGGCGCACAGCTGTAGACCTCTAGAGGCTAGGGCTCTGGAGCCATTCCCAATCGCAATTTCAAGTGTCCCTAGGAACACCTGCAAGTCCTTTCCCGTGAGCCAGACCGCCACGTCGTCAGCGTAAGCAACCAAATTGACTGGCTCAACTCCTGAAGAACGGAATTCATAGCCTATCTGTCACATTAGCAACAATCACTTTTTTTAACAATCGGATACCTTTAACAGTTAGAAACGGCCTCAATGTCTTGTTGTTGTTGTCTCTTGGCTATTGGTCAATTTTGTCACCCTGATGATTCCTCAAACCCAGGTCCGAATCCGGATTTTGTTTTCGTATAAACTTGTCCACACAACCGTGCTACTGCGTGCAAAGCGTGGTTTGGATAGTCCTTGTTATTTTCGCTTGATGCGAGGTCTATACCACGCGCAACGGCTGTTTGCTGTGACGTCACCATGAGTTAGCCAATGACGAACGAGAACAACGGCTGTTTGGCCGTCTGATTGGACTAGCCCAGACACGTGATGTGCACGTCACACCAAACAGCCATTGCGCGTGGTATAAGATTACATTGGAGTGTGATCATAGCGGAGCTACGCTCCAAATAACTGAAGTTTGAACAACCGTATACCATTTTTACCATTTAATACCAGTTAATTTTTTAACCTTAAGACATGAAAGGGTGGAAATAACTTGGATACACACCATACCACAAAAAAATTAATCTGTTTCGCGTGACTAATTTTATCTTAACTTGTTAGTAGCAATAGGCCCCTTCTCAGTGTTTGTATATAAACGTTAGTGATTATCTGGTATCCAAGTGCTGATGGGTCTTGTATACGAATCGATTAAGGCTATAGTTAAACTCAAAATGACACTAAACGCTGCATAACAACATCCAATAACCAAGAGCATATTCCGTTTTGTCTTTAGGTGCTGAAATTTATATGCAAAATGAAGGAAACTTATTTACTGCACATTATACGGTCCTGCTGTTATAAACTAAGTCAAAAAAAAATTATTCGCACTTTGGTTCTCTAATAACAATATTCTATGTAGTATGAATGTGTGGACTAGGTTTGATGGGCTCAAACCATTCGATCGATGTGCTTAAAAGTTTAATGGTGAAAAACGTTTCACGCAGATCTTTTTTTTTTGAATAGTCCGGTTAGTGCAGAATCATTACACCGTTTAGTTCGGAATCAATAAGCACTCCGTAAGGCAGATCAGCAAAGACGCTACGCAGGTAAGTCCCGATATGTAGAAGAGAATGTGGATATCTTTCCGAATACTTACAGTTAAAAACTTAAACTTTAATTGTTTCTCAATTATGAAAAAAAGTTTGATAGCTGTTATTAACGTTATGCAAATAGCTAATAAGGTATCGTGGATGACTATAGTTTGTTCCACATTATGTTTTCAGAAAACTGACTGGATGACAACTCGTTTCCTCGCACTAAGAGTGCAAAAACATGTCGATATCACACTTGCGGACTGAACAAAGTTACTGTTAGAGTTTGTGAATGGGATGTTTACGGATTTTTGCACTCATAATGGAAGTAAACGTGGCGTTATACAGTCAGTTTTCTGAAAACATAATGTGGAACAAAGTATAGATGCGTATCGACCATGTAATGTAAGTATGTGAATATAAAATTTGTTAAAGTTTATAGCTGCTTCGGGTTAAAGGGATATACCTCCCAACGCCATTTTTCTCGATCCATGACATCAAGTATGGCCCCAAAGGTCTACTTACTTACCGTTAGTCTTTCCCTTGCTGAAAAACTGTTTTAAAATGTGGCGTCTAGGAGATTTTCTGTTGAATATTGTTAACTATATTTAAGAACGACCCGTAACAATAATTATGACGTTTCATCTCTGTGTGTACATGTATAAATTTTCTAATAATTACCATGAGATCTAAAATCTAAAAGACATAATGCGGTAAAAATTAAAATTAATTATTCCAATAGATCGCCGAAGCAAAATCATAAGACACTAGCCTAGAAAATTATAAATTGTGATTTTAAAATACGTGAATCATTCCAGTTTGTGATGACACAATGATTGACTAGATTCTGTCTCGTGTACTATTCACAAAGCCAACCGAGACAGCAGCTATGCGAGGAACGCAGCTACCACCCTAGCCGACCTTGGCGCTGTAATTGCTCGGATGACGATCTGCGCGTAGCTGTAATTTGGCACGCGGAATGTTACAAGGCAGGCCGGGTGTACCTTTAAGTTCACGCAGGACGAGTTGGTAGCAGCTGTTTTTTTTGTTCGTCAATTTACTATGCAATGTTAAAGCTGCGAGAAGAAGCATATAGATTACTTCTGGAAGCATTCAACGTTTCGTTTAGCAGTATGTTTAGGAGTATATTTAGCATTTTAGTTTAGATTGTGTCAGCTTTGTTGCTTTTCAGCTAAATCAGTTTAGTTAGCCCCGTCTGTTAGATTTATTTATTTGTTCTTCAGCTCTCTAGCTACATTTCCTGTTGTCATTCTTTAAGGATCTTCTGCTCTGTTAATTCGCCTTTTTCGTTTCCTGCCTCCACTTTTTTTTTTACTGGTCATTTGTTTGTAGCTCTTCAACTGTCTATTATCCGAAATTATTCAAATGTTATGAGAAATTAGGGCCAGATTATGTACGGAGCAAACAACGAGTGTGTTGACGTGCTCTCCCATCCATATCATTATTTAATGCATGGTGGTGACGTCATGCTAATACATCCCCATGCTAAAATTGTAGTCGTTATATACGGTTAATGTGAAAACCCACACACGTCACAGTGGGTTAATTTTGATAACCCACACTTTTTTGATAATCTAACACTTTTCAACCCCTGCTCCACCATGTGACATATGACCGGACTTTTTAAAATTACCGTACACAACACAAATACAACCAGCATAAACAGGCACATTTATAACCTGCGACACATTTCTCTCTAGCCTAACACGAAAAAAAAACGAAAAAACTCGCTTACTATGCTAGACCCCCACCCACGGAGGAATAGCCCAACCCTCTTTCGTTCCGACGGTACGAAAACTAGGTGACTGACACTTTGAAATACACCTAAAAACCTACGAGACTCAAGCGAATAGCGCATTTTATATACTCATCTTATTTAAACTATTAAAGTAGAAAAAAATACAGTTTTACCTTAAACACAAACATCAGTATTACGCAACGTCTCTCCCCTTTGGTCGGCCTTCATACACAGGAAGCTTCCAACACCGTTTCTAAACCGGAACTTCCGTAAATCGCATGTAAAAAAATCTTCAATTCTTGAAACAAGTCTTTAAAAAACTCTCATAACACGATAAATTAGCTCGACGTCACACCTTAGCATTAAAATACAGATCCTTGAGTCCTTGTCGATTTAACGGCCATAATTGCCCGCGAGCAAGAAACGGCTAGTCCACTATCTCGGGGGTGAATGGAAAAACCCATGGGCTTCGCCCACTCGTGTTTCCCTCCACCCCCTCGATATTGGACTAGCCGTTTCTTGCTCGCGAGTAAATTATAGCTGTTAAATCGGCAAGGACTCACGGATATCTGTTACTTGTTTGAGTTGAATAGAAGTTTACAATACATATCTTGGCTGCTGGTTGTAAACGGCAAGAAGATTCAGGCTTCAGAAATTTTTAGTCAGTTAGCATAGAACGGGGCTTAAACGCACAATCCGCCTGCCTTATAACAGCCACGCGCAGATCGCCTTCGAGCATGTTACCGTCGTCAAGGTCAACTGAAATAGTATACGAAGCAGCATCAAGTTAATGATTGCGTCGTCACAAACCGGAATGATTTCCGTATTTTAACATCACAATTTATAATTTTTAGGCTAGTCTTTACCGCATTAGTCTTTTCGGTTTTTGACGTCATACCAATCATTAGCCAACGATTAAAATTAGTACATGGGCACACACAGATGAAACTTCAAGGTTATTGTAGGAGCTCGAAGGATCATATACGTGCAGGATACAGTAAACATAGTTCCCCAATATTCAACCGAAAATCTCGTAGACGCCACATTTTAAAACGGATTTTTACCAAGGGATTGACTAACGGTAAGTAAATAAAACTTTGGGGCCGTACTTGATGTGCAGGATCAAGAAAAATGGCGCGGGGAGGAATGTTCCTTTAACATGCAAATAAAAGAAAATAGAGTAAAAGAAATAATAGTAATTAGATAAAAGGTTTATTCACAACATATTATCATTTGTTTCATCTGTCACAATGGATTGAAAGGGAACAGTGTATCAAAGTCAAGCTGCTACTTCTTTTACGGCTTTGGTGATGAAGATTGTAAGAGAATTGTTTGAATTGATAAATGATATGAGTCAGCCATCCAGGACACAAATCAACGTTTTCGAGCTTTTAAGTTTTATAGCTCGCACGTGGCCAGGCATGGACAATGGCACACGGGTCCTCCTGTAGGTTCGTAAGGAGGGGGGAGGGGGCTTTTTAGATTTTATAGTTTAAATGACATTCTGGTGTTGATGATTTTTTCTTGTTGTAATTCTGTGGTTGGTTTTAAAATCTGGTCCCTTTCCTGGTCATTTCATATCTGTCTTTAAATGACTTAACACTATAAAGAAATTGAAAGAACTATAAAAACATCAGAGCAACTATTAAGACATTAGAACAACTATAAAGACATTTTAGAACAACTATAAAGCCATTAGATTATAAAGACTATTGGAGACTGACCTGAGAATACTTGAAAGTCGACAGAAGATGGGTGTAAGGAACATCAGTATTTAAAAAAAAAATCTTGTAACTCAAAACTTGTCCTTTCGTTAAAAACGAGGCAAGTTTTCCTTACAACTAATGTTAACTTGTCGGTGCGGAGTACTATTTACTTCATTAGGCTACAGGAAATCATCTGCAGACAGTCTCAAATGGCATACGAAATAGCATTTTTTTTTGGGGGGGGGGGGGGGGCGGGGTCACATTATTTTTGGACCGTCATGGGGAGATCAAAATATTTTCAAGGTTTTGATGGGGTCATTGAAAATTTGGTGGTCACAGTTTCATTCACTCTGCCCCCCTCCCATCCATAAATAATGACCAGTACGTTACAGGCTGGGTTTGGGGTCTCGTTCAAACGTCATGGCACTTGATTGGGGCCCAGGGCTGCCAGTCCGGGCCTGTATAATATGGCTCATTCCATGCAATTTTCTTCTAATATCAGGTTTGTAACGAATGCCTGAGGCACCTGCCCTAAGCTATACCAGACGAAATAACTGGAATCTAGGAAAAAATATGCCGGGAAAAAATGTCCCCTGCAGTCATAATTTTTTTTTATTGGTCGTACGATCAAAGGCCGGAGTTCTACCACTCAGCCATACTGACATGACCGACAAGGCCATGTCAGTATGGCTGAGTGGTAGAACTCCGGCCTTTGGTTTCAAAGGTCGTAGGTTCGATTCCCCACTCAGGCAGTCTGACATTTAAGTCCAAAAGGCAACGTAAATAGGTTTGCATCCGTATTTATTTAACACTTATCGAGCACAATTGGCTTTCTGTCCCGTTTATAACTCCTCTACCATAGCACGATTTACGGACACCCCTACCCCGCACCATGCGTTTTACGGACTACCCTACCATAGCACCACTGTGGAATGGACGACATTAAAGTGGCACTATCACCGATTGAAAAAAAAAAAAAAAACCGAAAATACTGTGGCGTCATAGCGGTAGTGATATTGGTAACCTGTACAGTTTGCTCCAAGGTGCACGAGGACGTATCAAATTTTCACTCAATAATGAAGGAGGTCGTGGCATGTCTGTTTCATTAAAAGAAATGCCGTAGTGTATTCCTCCGCTTGGTGCAAGCAAGTGCTAGACAGCGCTAAATGTTGCCAGATTTTGCCTATTTTAAATCTGCAATAGTGCCACTTTAAGGGGTAGGGGCAGGGAAGTTGTTGATATTAATTAATGGGCTAGCTCCCTAATACCGATGTCATGCAAGGCAGGAGAAGTTTCTGATCTTTTAGTGTTTTATAACTTTTTTTTTTTTGGGTTTTGATGACTAAAACGTTCCTAAGGTACCAAAATGGAGGACGGAAATTCCCCTAACACCGATTTCGCATTGGTAAATTCAAGTGGCCCTGGCCGTGCCAAGGAGCGCTGGGCACCGTTTTATTAACCAATGCGAAATCGGGGCCGATATTTCGAAAGCCCGCCCGGCTCACGGAGTGAGACTGGCCGGGCCAGGCACGGCCAAGACTGCTTTATTAACTAACGCGAAATCAAATTAGGACGGAATCGGCCGGCGCCGCTTAAATCAGAATGGTTTATGAATGGTGCTGCGGTGTAGCGGCAGAAAGTGGAAAGTGTCAACTGCCACAAACCGACACGTGGCGGTGCTGTAAATCGTGATCAGCGGGCCGTGGAATTAACCAACGCGAAAGCGTGCCGGCCGGACCAGCACTGGCCCCGATTGGCTATGGCCGGCCCGCCCCAGTCCGGCCTGGCCGCTTGAATTTACCAATGCGAAATCGGTATAAGGTCCCCAAGAACGTATGCCTCCGGTATGGGAGGTGGGGGGGTTGGGGGACGGAATTTCCCAAATATTTTCCTGCGTATGCCACTAACAAACCTATCACGTTTGTAGTACCATCGAAGCTGTTATTAGGGAGTTAGGTTTCATTCTTTACCACTTTCCTTGTTTTTTTTGTTAGGGGAATGGAGTACAAACGGAGGTCCATCAACAGACGTTTTTTACTATATGATAATGGTATAAATTACTAATAAAGAAGGTGTTTTAATTTTGCCCCAAATTCATGTTTTATTTTTTTCGGGGATATTTTTTCCGGGGTCATTTTTACCGGGGATATTTCTTCCGGGGATATTTTTTCCGGGGACATTTATTCCGCTTACCAAATAACTGCTTCAAAATGCCTTGTAAGGAAGTATTTTTCCTGTGCGTGTAATGTTAAAAAATAATTCGGTTTGTCTGTACTAGGATTGATTTAAAAGGTTCCAATAGTAAAAAAAAGTAAATATAGTATACTAAAAATGAAAAACTTTGCCAAACCAAGCCAGTTTTCCATAAAAAAAAAAGAGGTTTATGTGAGTGGAGGATTTCATCTCGTTTGCCTACCTCAGTCTTATCCTTCGAGCTGTCGTTTGCCCTCTGTCTTTCTTTGTCCATCTTTCATTTGTTGTGATCGTCATACGTTATAGTGGCGACGTCAAGACTTTAAAACGTTTGAATCAAACAAATACTTTTTTTGTGTTACACTTTTATTCACTTTGCATCTTTTATCTGATGGAAATCCAACCTAGTCTAGACACACGCTAGAGTGTCGCGCCAAGTTAGGCAACAATCATAACAAACATCACATCAATTCAATTGTTGAGGTTGTAAACCATTGTAGCGCGACGCCATAGCGTCAGTGTCTTGTATCTTAAAGCATAGTTGGGCACATTTTAGGTACTTGGGGTAAAATAATAATGCGGTACAAAAGCTTAAATTGTGTTGAAATCGAGAGCAATGACCCACCTGACAGAAATTAACTCGTGTAGGAATACCAGTTAAGCTGCTTTCAATGCAAAATCTGACCCTCAGTAACGTTGTAAATGTGTTAGCTAGCTAGCTAGCTAATTCGCTCATCCCCATGTTAAATCCCATAGGATGATAATTCATCGATACCGAGATAACGGGGAGGCTTCCAGCTATGAAATTGGACGAATGGATGCAGTACAATACGAACTGCGTACCTTTTTATGGTTTGGAGCCTGGGGGCGTAACAGGGATGGCGTGGGAGGGCGCTTAAATACGAAAATATTGTTATAACCATTGTTAGTATTGTCGACATCGTCTCTCATTGGACGGCCAAAGTTCGGACAATGAGAACGTGGATACTGACGTACGCATCTAGACACACACTAGTGCATCACAATAAATCTAAATAACGTTGCAAAGGAATTGTATTCACGTCCAATTCACGAAAAATAAACCAACTGTAAAAACAAAGCAAAATAAACAAAGCCAAAAACTGGTAAAGAGGCCACTACGTTGAGAGTGGTTCGGCCCTTCAAAGGAGTGATATCAACACACCAAAACTAACTAAATAAAACAAATCACAGCAAAATTAAAACCAAACCAAAAACCCGTAAAGAGGTGACTAAGTTGAGAATCAGAATCAGAATCAGAAATGGCTTTTATTGCATAGTATATATACATGAAACAAGATCTTGTGATAAGACCGAGGTCTTTTTTACGCCAAAGGATAAACGTCAAATGAATCAATGCAAATTGAAGCAAGACACATAGTAAAGACTTAACCATATGACAAAAACAAAACACGAAAAAACAAAACATGACGAGGATGTATGGTAACATGACAAGGAAAGCAAGGAAACATGACAAGGAAACATGACAGGACAAGGTGGGGACAAACAGAACGAAGAGCACCGACAGAAACAGAAAAAGAGAAAGAAAAAAAAAACTATGGAAAAGAAAAAGAAAGAAAATTTATAATTTAGAAAATTTTGATGACTCTCTACGAAATTACAGTGGATGCATTTTTCAAGGTGTATGTAAAAAGTTCTTTCCGAAAAGAGTGAAGAGTGGTGGCAGATTTAATATTTGTAGAAATTTGATTCCAGATTGGAGTAATTCTGCCTTTCAATGATCGTTTACTTAGCTCAGTGCGATGGAATTCATAATGAAGTTGACCCTGCTGTCTAGTGGAGTGAGAATGGACAGAGGAGTTGCGGACAGCCAAACGATGACCAATGTTATTGCTTTCCTGCTTAAAAGCATAAAGACACGTTCTGAATGAAATCAAATCCGGTAAAGGTAGAATTTGTAGTTGTTTGAACAAAGGCAGAGAATGCTCCCTGGATGAACGGTGACAAATAGAACATACAACCTTCTTCTGGAGTTTAATGAGACCCCCTTGATTGGTTTTGCTAGTGTTCATCCAAGCAAGAACACAGTAATTTAGTTATGGATAGACAAGACTGTAGTACAGTAATTTTAAAGAGGAGGATGACAGCACAGGTGATAATTTATGAATTACTCCGACGCTGCGAGATATTTTCTGAGCAATGACACCAACATGATCATTCCATGTGAGGTGTCTGTCAATATAGAGACCCAGGAATCTAGTTGAGGATACCTCTGTAATCTCATTTCCATTAATAACAAGTGGTGTGTCTCTAGAACATGGCTTTTGTCTCGGGCGGAATGGTTCGGCCTATAGGCAAAAGGTAGTAGCAAATTGTTGAAAACCAATTTCTTGTTGACGTGGCACTTTATAGTACACATCTGCACAGTAGTGGAGTTGAGCCAATACATAATTTTAAAAAAAGGAGTGATATCATATCAAAAACCAAAACTGGTAAAAGGGGCCGTCAAGTTCCGAATGGTTCGGCCCTTTAATAACCTTTGAATTATTAAGCGGTGTGATTAAGTTGGCGAATGTTTTGGTGTGTTGATATCACTCCTTTGAAGGGCTGAACCATTCGGAACTTGGCGGCCCCTTTTACCAGTTTTGGTTTTTGATATGATAAGGGTAACTGGATCAACTTTGAACATTAGGCTACTAAATATTTTCGAAGAGCAAGAAGTTTTTGCATATGGATGGACGGGCAGAACCTCGGATCGAACTGGGATATCTTCGATCACGGCTCAGGGCCGGATATTGTCCAGAATTTGCGAGAATAAATCTCACAGCTGCTGAAGGTAAACTAAGGTTTTTCATTAGGTGATTTCGAAACTGGCGAACCATCTGTTGCCTCGTTTCTGCATCACACATTTTCTAAGCCGCCCCAAACCCCCCCCCCCCCCAACAACAAAAAAATGGTGATTTATTTTACAATACAGTTTTAAATTCTTTACCGTCACAAAGGGTTAATTTCCCACAAATTCAAAATTATACCATGAATAACATGACCGAGGTTTTTGTTAGGCGTGTAACGCACATGTCTACGGTGTTTCTTCAGTCAAACCAACCGTATGATTCTTGGTCAAACTAAAATATTGTCTGAAAACTGATTGCCGTCGACTCGTCGTGGTAGTCAGAACGTCTGAGTTGCGGTAATCCAGAGTGGCGTGCACAGGAGAGGGAGGGGGGGGGGCATTGCTGCTGTCCTTTTCTGAAAAAAATGCCCTTTTTGTAAAAAAAAAAGTATGCTCTATTTTGATTTCCTGAACCGATAAACGCTTGTACTGCAGCTAGAGAAAGGGTCTAGAGGCCAAAAAAGGCCAAATAGAAGGCCAGAAAAGGGTTAGAAAGGCGCAAAAAAGGATAAAATAGAGGGATAAGCTTAGTTTTTTTTTTTTTAAATGACGCGCAAAAAAAATAAAGATACCCAGAAAAAAAATCTCATCGTGCCCTTTTACAAAAGTTGCCACTGCCCTATCGGTACTGTTCATCACGGACCGTTAAGTAATTTAGATGTTAAGTGCTCTAACTCAAAGACGAAGCTTGAGAGGTCAG
>JAHWFP010187652.1:0-21711 GCA_023313725.1 Lithobius niger | reverse complement strand
TCAGTATGTAATGACGTGGTGGGAGGGCAACATACGTCACATTACCCATCCCAAGATACCTCAGCAGAGAAATGAAGCTACAGTGAGATAGTGTCATGGTAGCTTAGCAGTTAAAGTAGTCGACATGTAGTCACACAACCGGGTTTGGGTCACATGATGACACGTGATACTAGATGAACGTACACTCTGGTCTTTGCGGCACTTCTTGGATGCGACGACACATGTTTGTTTGTAACATAAGCAGTTGAAAAGAACGTTAATCCTAATATCTCTCTTTTAAAAATTAGTCTACACTTTGTAGGTATTTGTGTCTTATGCTGGAGGTGCCATGTTCAAGCCTTGCCTCATCCCATCCATGGACATTCACGAACAGATGGGCTCGTGCTCATGTGGAATGTCGCATTAAAAAGGTCGTAGGAATTCCTTAGAAAATTTGCCCCTTACCCGTCGAGGTAACTTTTGGCCAGCATTTAAAATCCGAACATTTCTCTTTCCAATACTGAGATTTCTGTCAGAATTGCTATTTGCCGTATTGCTTTCCTTTTCAGTAGCATTAAGAGGGAGTGCAACACCTTTGGTTATCTCAATTCTGACTACTAGATGGCGCAAGCGTCTACAACGTATTTCAGTTACGATCTTAGTTCCACTTTTTCTCAGTTATTTTCCAACTGAATAGTGCCAATCTTGTTTCCAATGAAAGAGAATCGAATTGCCTAGAGAAGTGTGGAGGCAAAATTATCTAAAATATATTTTTTTACTTTGGAGAATATTTTAAGGTTGGCTGATTGAAAGATAAATAAAAACTGTAAACGTACTTTTCATCCAATATCTATGAATTAAATCCTTTTCTTCATTAAAAAAGTTTAACTGATTTAAAATTAAACAACAAAATACCATAAAATGCAGGTGTTGTTTGAAAAAATTGTACCTACGCTAATCGAATTCGAACGCAGAACGGGTGTTAAATGTGACGAGCCATGTTGACTAAGAAAGGTTGGATAGCAGTTCAAACGCTCGTCAGTTCCGTGCGTTCGGAAATCTGAGACAAGTCCTTAGCATTGCAGTTAGATGTTGTTGTGCTTCCATATATTGAATTAGATTGCGCTCCATTGCTCCAATACTTCATCCAAACTAATATACATCAACAAATAAAAAAGCGACAATAAAATATATCTGGAATTTGTAACACACGTTGTCTATTGTAATCAAATTAGAACGAGAAAGTGATTATGAGGCGGGGTGTTCTACAAATCAAAAAATGGGAAAGTAGTAGTCCCGTATATAAATTACACAATTCCCGCGGCTCTTTTTGCGTGAGTGGCTTTCGCGATCTTTTTAGACGATATGGTTTTATTTGTCCTTTTGCTCTTCGCCTTTTTATTTCCGTTCTCATTTTTCCTGTGATATTTTACTCTGTAGTTCATTCTCCCTGGTTTTAGGGCCCAGTCAATATTTTCGAAAGGGGGGAATCAAATCTCTGATCAGGCCCGGAATGCCAGCTCTGGGGCCCAAGTGCCATGACGTTAAAAAGGCCCCCAGCAGAATGCTGGGTGGGGGGTTGTAGGTGAAATTTTCGAGCTTGTGAGACCCGTTCAGTATTTATGGCTGGGAGGAGAGGACGGACAAAATGAAATATATGTAATATTAAATTAATAGAGTATTTTAATTCTGCGACATGGGATTCCCATTTCGCTGAATTTTAATCATGGCTGAACTTTCGGTGAAATGGAAAGACAGTATGATCCACAAAGTTTCGATGCCCCGCTCCCCAATCCAAGGACCCCATTTACGCTTCCCCACATTCACGTGAAAAAAGAGGGCCCCCCCCCCCCCCCCACAACTCTCCGCGCCAGCCCTATGAACCGCAAATCCATTGTATATCAAGGGACGTATCAGTAATTCAGAACCTATAAACTCACTGGCAATAATACAATGCCAGCAGGCCTATTGAAGTGGGCTTGCCAGAAACCTTAGAATCTACCTGAAATTTGTTTAGGTTTTGTTCAGGATTTGTTGTTTTGGGTTGCGAGATAAAATAAAACAATTGCAGGGCTTGATAGCCACTGCCGCCAGTTCACCATAACGTAACATGAAATAACCGACAAATCACAACACAAAAACTTCTGGGGACATAAGACTAATCCTCGGAAAGTGGCATTTTTTTTTTTTAACCTAGTATTTTTTGCGTCATTTTCTGCCTTTATAAATCAATTTTGAACAAGATTTTGTTTTTTTCCAGGTTTCACGTTACAAGAACAATAAACATACTATTACTTTCTAGTTCTCGCACTCTTTCGGGCAACTAGTGCAATCCAAGAACGGGAAAGATGGGTTTTCGGCTGCAAAATTTATCAACGAATTATGCCACAGTTTTACGTCGATAGCATTCCATACATATATGAAACGTCATTTGGCTCAGATTTCCGAACGCACAGATCTGACGAGCGTTGGAACTCCTATCCAGGCTTTCTTAGTCAACATGCCTCGTCACATTTAATCTGCGTTCGAATCCGATTAGAGTAGGTACGATTTTTTCTAACAACATCTGCATTTTACGGTATTTTGTTGTTTAATTTTAAATCAGTAACACTTTTTTAATGAGGAAAAGCATTTAATTCATAGATATCGGGTGGAAAGTACGTTTACAATTTTTATTTATCTTTCAATCAGGCAACCTTAAAATATTGCTCCAAAGTACAAAAATATATTTTAGATAATTTTGCCCCACACTTCGCTAGACAAGTCGATTCTCTTTCATTAGAAACAAGATTGGCATTATTATGTTGGAAAATAACTGAGAGAAAGTGGAATTAAGATCGTAATTGAAATACGTTGTATAGACGCTGGCGCCATCTAGTAGTCAGAATTGAGATAACCAATGGCGTGGCACTCCCTCTTAATATTTTATCTTATTCCTATTTCGATATGACTCCATTATTGGAGAAGGGATTCGTTTTCGCTGGCATAAGTCACCGCTAAGTTCTCCTTTCTCTGCTGCCTCCATACCATGCCGCGACCCATCTTCTTTTGTTGGTAAGAGCATGCTTCTCTTCAGTTTCTCTTCAATAAATAAACATGCTGATCCGCTGTCATTGTATCCGGGGACTGTAGCCATTTCGGGGCTATTTATGCCACACAAAAAAACCAATTACGCCTCATCCGGTGTGCTTACCTCTAAGCTACCACGATGTTATAAAAATCTCCGCAAACTGGTCTTATTTCCTTTTACGTCAGTCATCACTACTGACGTCACATGAAGCCACGGGAAACATCTGAATAACCCAGATGCTGCGACGGAAGCATGTTTATTGCCTTCGTAAGTATAATTTTCTCCTCAATTGCTTTGTAATTTGACCTGAAATGAACATACTTCACGTTACCGCTGCATTACATTCCCATTACGTTACCATTTACCAATTATCAGCTACCATTACATTACCAATTACCATCTCATTACCATAACGTTACCACTACGCATAAACATTACCCGTATGCTTTATTTCGCTGGACTCTTGAATACGTTCAGAGTCTGCATATTGGTTTCACTGCAACGGAGATGACAAGAGGCTCTTTTCATGACCATCTCCAGGGCACAGGTTGCCTGGAAAGTTTCCAAATTCAATACATTTGTGACCTAAGGCCATTCATATTTGTGGATGGCTGGCTCGTCTTTCTAAAGTTTCCGTAGCTTAAAAAAAACAACGTTAACTTTTAAGTTTTTCTATTTGACGTAAAAGAAAAGAACCACTGTTGAAAGATGTTGACAGTTAGACGCTTGCAACCGAAAACAAATTAAGAAAGGACAATAAAGCACAGAAACAAAACGTACGATCCCAGTTACGGGGATTAAAAAGGCAGTAGGGAGAGTACGAAGGTAAACACGACCAAGTAATCTTCTAATAACAGACGGTAAAGTGCTAACAGAAAATGCACCTTAGGGATCGATTCGATTCTGTAGAAGGTCCTTTCCCACTTGGGTACTGGCCATTACAGCCGAGAGTCTCGGGGGGGGGGGGGGGCCGGGACGGGAAGGGAAGGGAATAAGTAAAGTAAACTGGGGTAATGAATGATTTCAAAAGACATGTTTTTGTTCAAATAAATAATGATAAATAAATAAATAATTAAAAATTTCTCCACATTTCAATGGAAGGACACGGAAGGGCGGTGAAGCTCTGATACCGAGCCTGTTGATGAAGTGAAGATATTGTTATGGTGAAGGTAAAAATAGAAAATGGAGGAATGGGCTAACAACCATATTTCTAAAGTTGAGCGAGTGGGCGTCGCAGAAAGGGTTGTAGGGTTTCTTTTTCCAGCATTCGACAAAAACCACGCACTGTAGGTCGGTCCACAGTGTCTCCCCCAAGGAAATTCCAAATATGGACAACACGTACAGAGAAAAAATTTTGACGACAATTTGTGCGTGAGAACTGGGCTGCCAGTTTCCAACTACGGCCTCGTGTTCTTTCGATGAGTGGTGCAACGTCAAAAAAAGGTAGATTTACTGCATTCAAACCCCTCAGGATTTTAAAGGTCAAAATTAGGTCAAAACGAATTCTTCTCAACTCTAAGAGATCCATTCCTGTCCTGGCAAGGCGAGTATGGTAATCTAGATCGCGTAGGCCATGCAGGCGTTTTGTGAACTTACGCTGCACAGATTCTATTTGATCAATGCCGCCCAAAAGGTGAGGGGACCGTACTGGAGTAGCATACTCAAGGAGTGGTCGCACATACGCCTTGAAGGCCCAAATCTTAATAAGGTTATTACCAGAAGTGAAGCGTTTATTGCCATGCGTCTAAACGCCATGATACACAGATTTTGGCAATGAAGTGATGACTTAAAGTCGAAGGTAAACCAAACCCCGAGGTTCTTTACCTCACGGATTGCAGTAAGAGTGGTCTGTTCAAGAAAGTAAAGTGGGCAACTATTCTGGGAGCCAATATGAAAGGCAAAGCATTTAGGGATTGGAAGTGGCAATTGCCAGGTTTGTGCCGATATGGCAACTCCCCGAATTTCGCCATCGAGTTGTGGGGAGATCAGGGAAGAAATGTTTTCGGATCCAGTCTTAATGTCATCGGCCACTTTAAATCCATAGGTTTGGTCATTTGTAAATTTAAGATCGTTGAGGTAAATTACAAAAAGCAGCGAGCCAAGCACCGATCCCTGGGGGACACCGCAGAATACAGGAACGCTGGAAGAAAGGCTGTTCTCAATTTTAACCTGCTGGGATCTGCTGTGAAGAAAAGCAGTAATCCAAATCAATAGGTCACCCCCGAAGCCGCAGTTGGGAACCTTAAACAGAAGTTGCGGTGTATGACCGATTCAAAAGCCTTCTTGAAGTCAAAATAAATTGTGTCTGAAGTAGGTCCAACGTCAGATGCAAAAGTCCAGCGGTCAAGGACAGAAAGCAATTGATGCGTTGCAGATCTCGACGGAAGGAAACCAAATTGGTCCTGTTGAATAATGAGTATTTTCCAAGAAAGAAAGAAAGAATGAAAGAAAGAATGAATTCCTTATATGGGCATTTCACTGTTCTATAGTGTCCGCGGCCTAACTTGAGTTCGCCGCAGAGCGAACACAGGTAATCGATTGTACGTTTTCAGTAGGAGAGTGCCTTGTTGATATCCAAGATGGTTACAAAAACAATGGCTGCCGTCGATTAAAGCCGTCCCCTCCAGTAAGACGTAGTCGCTCATAAAATACTCCAGGACTCAAGATGCGCCGCGCACACAATAATAGAAATTAATGTAAGATTGGTCACTCGCTTCTGTACAATCCATTGTCCGTTACAAGTTAAACTGATTGACTTTGTAACGAAGGATGGTTTGAGCAGTAGCAAGCACTCCATAACACATTTATTTCTATTAGAACAGTGAGATGACCATAGAAGGAAAACATCCTTTCTTGAACCAGGGTATAGGACCACCGATCAAATTTGAGACCGAGACCGAGACCAGTCAGGGGTGGACAAAACTAGCCCCGGTAGCCCTTTGCAGGGGGGGGGGGGGGGGTGCAGGGGACTGTACCCCCAAATCCCAACCAGTTTCGTGTGGTGAAGCCCCGAATAACTGAGACTTTTTTAAAAATTTGAAACAGGTAAAATATTAGAGATTGGTGGGTTTGTTTTTCCTTATTCTTTTTTATTTAGTTCGTTAACCCTACAAAGAGCACAAAATCGACCGTAAAAGTTTACGGGCAGATTCTCAGCCCATTGATTTTTTAAAATTAAGAACTATGGTTGGGGGAGTGGGGATTCCAGCCGACGTCCACTTGGATTAGCGTCCAGGACTCTTGACTAGGCTGCTGCCGCTGTAAGTCCCGTCTCTGCTTCTTCTAGTATTCAGGACATGGATCAAGCAAGCAAGAATATGGTGACCTTCCCAGACTGGCGTGCCATGTATCGATCCTCCAGCAGGCAGCACTGCAATGAGAACAATGTGTGATTTGAAACGTGGAGTGTGATATCAGTGACCAAAACCAAAACGCGACTCGCATGCTTTATTGGAGTCATTTTAGAGATGGAGCCTGTTAGTTATTGCAGATTAATTTCTCTGTAATTACCCTCAGTAAGTTTCTTTTTTAAGGATTGGTGAAAATATCATCTTTTTTTCCCCGTATATTTAAGGGTTAAAACTCCAGAACTTGTTAACCAATATTACTTATTTTCACCGAAGTATATTCAGCGAAGCCAAACTGGAGGTTCATTACTAAAGTTTGAAATGCTTTATATGTATGTCTGCCCAGGCGATATCCTTCAGCCGCTTATCAGATTGGCATTAAATTTGGTATCTAATTAGGGCTACATGGGTCAGAAAAATAGGACTGTAAGATGAAGGTTTATTACGTGAAGGCCATAGACGTTATTAATATTAGCACATGAACGAGACATGGACTTTACGACGGGCTCAGCACTGGTACATAACTTGAAGTAATCATGTCATCATCGTTTTCTTAGGTCTTTTATAGGCCTACATTGTATAGACTAGGCCAACTTATTTTTTAGTAATTTATGAATTACTGAAAACAAATAGGGCACAAAACGTACGAGAAAAACTTGGTACGGATTGGTTGTTAGGTTCAAATGTTTTCGTGGATGCAAACAGATAAAGCGTGACAGACACGGACACTGATGAGAAGACTAGACTAGACGAGAGATACGTTAGTAATGGCTTGAACGGGTCTGCGAAATGTCTTCTGCACTTCTTTCTTTATTTGTTTCCTGATACCTCAATCCCAACTTCAAAGGTTAAGCTTCGACGAGCAATTGACCAATTTGTCTCGAAGAGTGATTAACTCCTCGGCTCCATCAATCGTAAATGCAGGCTCGGTCCACTCACGGGTTTAGTCATTAATTAGAGAGGTTTTTTTTTTTTGGTCTCCCACTTCAGTTGCTACGTCATTGATTGAGCTGGCTAAACGTGACCAACGCGAATAAATCAAACGGCTTGAATGCTAGGATGTACTAAATCCAAACGAATACTTGTGGTCCTCTGATTCGTGAAGCGACTAAGACGATTAGATGTGAGATTAACCGTCCTCCTTCCTGCCGTCACCTTTATCCTAGACCACGCTTTGTACGGATTACGCGGCTGCTATCCATTCGTTCTCCAAAAGTGAAGTAATAATTTTAAACACTTAGTAAAGTTAACTAAACATGAATTGAATATGAATCTAATTACTACGTACGGTTCGATGCTAAAATCATTTATTTTTAGTTTTGTATTAACATAAATTGGTCTACTATTTTAGATAAACTAAAGCAGTTCTTCTTGTTGGCGGAGCGAGCGAAGCGTAGCCTATAACCGTGCGTTCCGTTTGGCAAAGCGCTTCAGCAAATAGCTTTCTTGGCTCAATGCTGACGTCACCAGTATACGTTCGGCGCTTTGCGAGCAAACGGGGCGATCGTGTAGGAAACAAGATGGCTGGCGTTTTTATAAAAATAACTCGTTTGGGAATATTTGGGCGCTTGGTAAAAAACGCGCGCGCCAGTTGTTTTCCAGCACTGTATAGACGACGTAGATTTATTTGGGCTGTTTGCAGTGGAGGGATTCAGTCTGGCAAACCAAGCAAACAATTAACAATTACGAAATATGTTTCAGAATGTGTGACTATATGCACGTACTTGCGAACGATGCACTCACTCTCTACACACATCAGTAGGAAATCAAGAATTGTAACGTTATTTTTTGAAAATTCGATTTATAAATTAGTGTTTCAGCGAGCACACAAAACTAATTATCGGTATGGCGTCTGTTAGTCTCAGTAGAGTCGACCGTTAGGCTGAAAAATTAGCCATTATCTCACGTCACTTCGATAGCGTCCACGTATACAAGGGAGCGGCCATCTTGAAGCTAAGCCAAAAAAGCACCAATTTTTCTGCTTCGCGTTGCTTCGAAGCACTTTCTCAGCGCCTGCAAACGGAACAGTCATGAGCGCTGCAGCAAACGAAGCGCTCACGTAAACGGGACAGTGATTCTGATAATCGCTGAAGCGCTTTGCCTAACGGAACGCACGGGAACGCACACCAAATTGCAAAATGTTGGATCATTGGTTGGTCCGTTGGTTGATTGCACATTTTTAGTCTGGGTGGATCCCAAACGAAAGATTGGATTGGAATGAAATTTGGTACAAAGCTTGATACCCTAATTAGTATTCCTGAGCCAAAATTTGTCGTAAATCGAACAATTATTATATACGGAGAAATTACAAATTTTCGAATTTATTCCTAACACTCACCATTGTAAATTTGGAGTCGTGAATAGTTAAGGAATTCCGACGAAGCATACGCCATGCTGGTGGTAGTCAAGTGGACTTCAAAAAATACGACAAATTAAATTTTGGTTGCTTCTTTCTAGCTGATAACCTTTTTCGACGTAACTCAATGAAATAATAACAGTTGATTGTCGCATTTTAACCACTACAGGAACATCGCAGCCATAAAAAACAAAAGTATTCCGTTAACGATACACCTTAACTTCATTTGACAAAAAGAATGCTTGGAGGGATTACCTTCAACATGGAACGAAACTAGCATTTACACTAGCGATGGAAATACCAAATATGAAACCTAAATCACCGTATCACGGCGAAGTGATACATCAAACTATACATGAGACGATGTATTTGAACCACAACACGAAACAACAACATGCCTGCGTCTAATAGTTTAACGATTTCGCGTTACCACGGCAACGTGTATAGTCTAGATGCCGTGGCGCATTGATGACTAAGCCTAATCTCAAACGCAGCTGCTACTTACGAAATAAAAATGACAACTAAAAATTAGGCCTAAAAGCTAAAAATTAGGCCTAAAGGCAAAAGTAGGCCTAAGAGCTAACACTTTTTCACCTGCAATATTGTGATTGTTACTGATAGATTATAATATGGTTTTCATATCTCTGTCATTGTGCGTGACAGAGGTGTGCGCCTCAATATTTTCGTTGGTGACGTTGTCAAGTATTAGACCAGCAGCCAGCATTGCCAACCTGTTGAATCATTGAGTATTGCTAAAAACTATCGCTCCGATGATTGTTTGGCTTACAATTAAATGCTTTATTATTAACATTTATAATTTAGGGAAGGGACTTTGCACAGGAGTAATTATTGCTGTAAACAATGTCAGAATTATTAGGGGCGGCAGTCCCACCACAGTAAAAACGTGCCGTTTTATTTTTAGTCGGCGGCGATGGCTCACATCATCTTTAGTGTCGGACGTGGAAAGAAGCTAAAAATAACTAAACAGACACTAAGTGATGGAGCAAACGAAAGCCTATTAAAATAAATATGATACGTAGCTTTGGCTTTTTTGAAGAAAAAAGCTAAAATAAGACAAAGGCATGCAAATAAAGCAGTACGTTACACCAAAAGGCAAAGAGCCCAAACTTAGCCGAGTGAGCATTTTTCCCAGATTTCTAAGGAGCATTAACAAATATGGTACAGTCATTAAAATAAATACTAAATATAAAAATTTGAAATAAAGGTATGTTCGCTTCACCTACAATAGGCCCAAAGCCTGTTTCCTAGTTTTAAAGTAAGGAAACTTTTTTTTGTCGAAGCGTTGTTGTTGTCAAAGTCAACAAAGTCAATAAACCACGGATCAGAGTAATGTGTTTACAAAAATCAAAGTTAAAATTTCACCAAAAATTGTGTAAAATTCGAAGCGCTGAGAAACACCTAATACTCTAACAGGGTATAGATATAGAAAATAAAATATTACGGCTGTTAAAGGTACATCGCACTATTCTCCAAATAACATAGGCTGAAAAGAATTGTCCTGACAAGTTTGCGAAAAGAACGGCCTGGGAGAAGAGCTAAAAGTAACCGTTTCATCCATCCCCTCAAGCCGTAGTTGTAAAGGTTTGCGTAGAATCCCGTAACACCAGATCGTGTCATAAGCCTCCTGATGGATGTCTCATGGATGTCGTTAGATATCTTCCTCCGCTGATGTATCTATATACCTTATTTTTTACCACGTAGGTAGATACCGCTCCGTTCTCTGTAGGGTGATCCATGATGTCTTCATAACCTCTATTTGCATTTTCGAATAATGAAAACATTCTTGGCACGTGCTGTCACGGTGGCTCATCTTGCTGTGGTCAAGGAATTTCATTACCGCTTCGCAGTACGGATGCTGTAATGGAACTATTTAAAAACTCTTACTGTTTATTAATCAATGCCTTAGGTTCCAAAAAACTATAAAATAGAATGGAGGTTCTATTCCATTTATTCATCGCTGGGTTACAATATTCCTAATATTAGCAAAAACTAAATTATGTATGACTACAAACTTTATTCATTTTTTCAATGTTTTTATATAGAGCAGTGACACGACGTAGTATTATTGTATATAACTCTATGCTGGAGCCTTAATGGGTTAGCTGCAAGGGGCACTGCAGAGAGAAACAGAAGGGCGTCATACTGAAGCCGATGCTATGAAAAGTGATTTCTTAGACCCAAAACGCGCGATTTTTGTTGTTGGAGAAAACGACGTTATTTTAAGCCTAAGAAATCCGCTCTTCCGTTGTTTTGCCCTCCATTTTAATGTAGTGCACCTTGTAGTTATGCCCTCCAAAACCCATACTAGTGCCAATATGGCGGCAAATGTCACTGCTCTATATGTATATATTTTTTTTAACAGGTCGACTAAAGGTCAATAATCGTTGCCGTTGTGATGATTGCTGCATCGTCAACCCTATCAGGTTACATTAGTCTGACTTATGATATTCCGTTGACTTTGGATTATGTTAATGCGTAAATTTTATCTACACTTTCTAATATTTTTTGTTTGTTTTTCACTGTTTACATTTAAACTAATCCTATCCAAACCAACGATGGTGTCTAAGAACTGCGAATGTTTCCAAAAAAAAAAAAAACAGTTGCTTGCAAAGTAGTGATATCTGAAGAGAAGTGTAACTGCAGGGAGAAAGGGTGCCATCAAGTATATGGTCCCAGCCGTTACTAATCCCGTGTGATTTTCCTGTATCGCTCAGTTCTGCAACATTACTGCAGATGTTTGTAAATGTTGCATAGGCATACATTCACCTATTTTTCACGGTTTTGCTACATTCACTCCAATCAACGTAAATGTTGCAAAAGATATTTCGTGCAGGATGCTCCAATATATTGAGAAGGTATGCCCTTTTAATAACGCCTTATAAAAACTCCTTACAGCTGAGCAGTTATTGCGTGCAGTAAAAGTTGTTGACGATTCGTGATTGGGTTATAAACATGTTGAATTAAAAAAACATGTTACTTCTACAAAGAAAACTTTGTTTATGCAGACTTTGCTTGCAGTTGCCATGCACTATCTACGTTAAGTTCAAGAAGTTAGTTCCTATAAGAGTTCACACAAAAACTTGTTGACAGTACATGTTGAGGGTTCCGACAATTTAGCTGACATTACAACAAAAGGGTTGATGGCTATCCTGGCTAAAGGGTTGTCATATCTTTCAAGGGTATACCGTATCGGATTTAAACAACAAGATCTGATATCCGTGCTAGGATCCAAACGTTAGCCCTAAGACTTTCAACAATTCGTTGGTTCATTACCGTAGACGAGGATTAATTCCTCTTGCCCTAAGAGATGAAGGGCCGTATGATTGGTGGGCCTTTTTTTTTTTTTAACAACATGCCTCCTGTGTCCATTAATGAATTTATATCTTGAGAAATTGTGTGCGTCTTCTGTGAGGAACCACTTCCGGTGAGCATGTTATCGACGTACATGTTTTCGTTTATAACTTTGAGCCAACTTCCGGATTTGAATCTGCGTGGGTTTTGATACGAAGTCTAATTGTGGCAGTTAGCAAGAAATATCCTGGGTGGTTTTACGCTTGGCTGTCTCCAGCTAAATTGTCCCTCTCGTCGCCTTCAGTGCGGCAGACAACCCGGTTTGGTTCGGCTCCATTATACCATGCGCCATGGACGTTTGCTGTGACGTGCATGTCACGTGACTGGGCTAGTCCACTCAGGCGGCCAAACAGCCGTTGTTCTCGTTCGTCATTGGCTAACTCATGGTGACGTCACGGCAAACAGCCATTGCGCGTGGTTTAGTCCTAAGTAAAAAAAAAAAAAATACAACCATAAAATTCATGTCGACAATCTGTGGCAAAAAACAGTAGCACCTGTGCCCGTTTTCACAAACGGGTTTATTTTGATGATTCAACGTGATTGCAAACTCAAAATGTAACCTCAACAAGTTTTGTTGTAAACTAAGCTCGGTACTGACTTGATAAATTTACGTGGCTCTATGTATGGCAGCAAACATTAACTAGGAATGTTCACGTAAGTTTACACAAGCGCATTTTGTGCACGACTTAACTTCATGTTAGTCAACTCAAATGATAACTTTACGATTTTTGAAGTAAACTCAGCTTGGTACTGACTTAGGATGGATGACGCATGGATCAAACAATCACTCGGTAGGTCTTTGTAAAGTTTATTATATCAAAAACCAAAACTGGTAAAAGGGACCGCCAAGTTCCGAATGGTTCAGCTCTTCAAAGGAGCGATATCAACACACCAAAACATTCGCCAAATTAATCGCACTGACTAATAGTTCTAAGGTTTAATGAAAACTAGAACATTCTATTTTCTGGAGCAATGATCAAGTTTTCATTTGCAGTCCATCGTATTATTCGGTGCGATTAACTTGGCAAATGTTTTGGTGTGTTGATATCACTCCTTTGAAGGGCCGAACCATTCGGAACTTGGCGGTCCCTTTAACCAGTTTTGATTTTCGATATGATATCACTTCTTTTTTTTGTAATTGCGTATTAGACTCAACTCATCTAGTCTCCATATATATAATAACGTGCCACGTTAACAATAGGTTGAGTTGCCGTTTTCCAATATTAATTTCATATCATTCCTTTCAGAGGCCGAACCAGTCTCAACTTGGTGGCCTCTTTACCAGTTTTTAGTCTTATTTTGAAAAATAAAACTATTTATTTAGTCTTATTTAGTCTTATTTTAAAAATTTTTTATTGAATTGAACGCAGATACAATTTTCTTCAGCAATGTTGTTAAGATTTATCGCGACGCACTAGTGTGTGTCTAGATACGCACGCCAGTACACACTTTACCATTGTCCGAACTCTGGCCGTCCAAACCGACACATTGACGACAATACTAACAATGATTATAACAATGCTTTCGTACTTACGCGCCCTCCCACGCCATTTCCGGTACACCCATGGGCTCCCCAAAAAAGGTATGCAGTTCGTATCGTACTGCAGCCATTTGTTCAATTTTCATAATTGGAAGCCTTCCTTTTATCTCGGTATCGGTGAATGATCACCCGATGGGATTTAACATGGCGTTGAGCGGACTAGAAGTAGATAGCTGTTAAAGGCTACGTAGTAACACACTTGCAACGGTATTGAGGGCAGATTTGACATTGAAATCTGCTTAGCTGACATTCCTACATGAGTTAATTTTTATCAGGTGGGGTCTTTGCTCTCGATTTTAACACAATTGAAGCTTTCGTATCGTATTATTATTTTTGTCCAAGTGCCTGAAATGTGCCAAACCATGCTTCAGGTTATTAGACACTTACGGTACGGCGTCGCGCTGTAATGGATGACGTGTTCGACAATTGAATTGGCGTGATGTTTGTTGCCTAGCTTGGCGCGACACACTAGCGTTTGTCTAGATACAACCGAATTTGGTTGATGACTGAACGTCATGTTTGTAAGCTCAACTTGTAACCTCAACAAGTTTTGTTGTAAACTCAGCTTGATAGTGACTTGCTAAATTTACATGAATAGGGCATGGAACAAACTATCACTGGGAATTCCCGTGTAAAATTTACACAAACGGGTCTGGTTTGGCGACTCAGCATGTTTACAAACTCAAATTGTTTGCGCCCTCATCATGTACTGTCAACAAGTTTTGTGGGGAACTCATACGGGAACTAAAGGTGGATAGTGCATGGCAACTGCAAGCAAAGTCTACATAAATTGGTTTTGTTTGTACACACAACATGTTTGTTCAAACTTTTATTGAAAACTGAACTTGGTGTTAACCTTTTAAATTTTCGTGCGGGTCACGTGGCTACAGCTTCATCTAGGACAATCCACGGATTATCCGTGACGGATAGCTTACATAAACACGTTTGTAGGGTACAAAATGCTTGAAATAATGGGCAAGCAGTGTTGCTGGGCAGTCTGTACAAAGAATAGCAGTAATTAATTCTCTCAGGTTTATTCTTGTGTTTTTGTACAGTTGATATATTTCAGTGATGTTACGTTATAACTGTGCGAGACGGCACGCTTAATAAATAAATTAACAAATAAATAATAGATTTCTCCACCAAAGGTGGACGGAGACAGCAGGGTGGTGAGCCTATTAGACCGTTAATACTTAACGTTCGCAGCTGCCCGTCTGTCTCTGTAGTTCTGCTGTGCCATACCCTAAACCAGTGCCTTTCAACTGGTGTTCCGGGGAACCCGTGTGTGCCGCGGAGCTGATGAAAGGGTGCCGCGAAGCAAAGTGAATCGTCACAAAAAAAAAACACGCAAAAGTGCATGTTGTCATCCTTCGTTGGCGCTCGCGAGCAGCAAGACGAGACTCGTTTGCTGGGGCTGATAGCCATGTATAGCTCGATTTCCATTAAAGGTCTAGTTAGGGCAAGATTGGCTAGGGATAGGATGTGCTAGTCTGTAGTAATAAACAATGACTAGCTGTACCCCCGGCGTAACATACGCCAGTCTAGCCGGTTCCCGCATACGTGAGCGAAATACTGTAGTGGGCAGTATGGAATGAAAAGGGTGCCGACTGCCCCCTGCTTCCTCCTCCGAACTCCCCTGCGGCCTACCCAGTTGTATGGTCTGATTTTCCCCCATGCCCCCCCCCCCCTTCCGTAACCCCTTTCCCGTCCCGCACCGCCTCCCCCGTCCCCGACCCAGATTCCCCTACTGAGTGGTCTGAATATCACCATCCCTGCTCCCTCTCCATTTTAACCCGTGCTGATTTGTTTTGTTATGGAAATAAATGTCTCTTTTTCAATGGAGGACGTTCAATTGCGCGTTTCTCCGTTCTGATACCAAGCGCAGTAAACCCAACAACGGTCGTGCATGCAGTGATTGTTACTGAACCAACTTTGAAACTCTTCACGTCGGCTCTAAGAGCTAGCATTATTAAAGCAATATTTCGATTGTTACTGATTGTTACAGGCCACATCCGTTTGTTTGACATTGTCGGTCGCTCGCCCTCTTTCATTATAGTGCATAATGATGAATTTGCTTGCCCAACCTAAGCGTATCTACATAATAATTCTGGATCCCGGCTGAGCTGATAAAAGGAAAGGTAAAGGAAAACCGGAAGGACAACAATTACTTTAATCGCTTCTCATTGTTTTCGTGCACGTGTAATGTCTTATTTATTTATTTTATTGAACTTACTGGAGTCTACAAGCCGTGTGCTCTGCACTCCATCTCTAAACTTCAACTAAACTAAGCCTATATAGAGAAACACAAAGCCGAAAAACCGGTGCCGCTCACAAACCATATACTGACAACACACCCTATGCCAAGAAACCCCCAGTCGCTGCACAAAAACTCCGGACTGTCCGTAATGTCTTTGCTATGGTGCCTAACAATTCCTGGTGCACGTGGTAAGGATTGAAAACTATCGTCCAAACCGTTGATGGTTGATGAGTAAAATGAAAGAATCCATGTTTCAGCTAAATGCGTATAGTTTTAAATCAAACTAAGCTACGTTGTTGTAGCTGTTGGCCTCGAAATTAGCAGCTGGAAACCATGCAATGTCTTATTTAATTCGCAGATGAAGGCTTTCAGAGCTGAGCTGAATTGTTTCAAAGTGGACAACAACAATCACTGCTGAGCACGCTGATCATTGCTATTTTTCAAAGTAGTCGTTTACAATCAAAGAAGATGGTTCAGCGCTCACATTCTTTAAAGGTGCGTCCTGTGATTTCAGCCACTCGATGCGCAGATTCAGTGACTGAGGCCAACAAAAATCACCGTTTGTCAGCCAGTGTGCGCAAAAATTGGATTGAAGAAATTTTAATCCGTGAAAGCGTTTCCTAGCCAGTGTGTGCGAAAATGGGAGTGGTAGTGGGGAGTTGGGAGTGGGAGTGGGGAGTTGGGAGTGCGGAGTGGGGAATGGGAGTGAGGGGGGTTGGGAGTGGGGAGTGAGGAGTGGGAGTGAGGGGGTTGGGAGTGGGGAGTGAGTCTGTATACTCAAGTCATGACCGGCCCCGTGCATAGCACGGGCTTCCTCTAGTTATATATATAGATAGTTGTGTTTTGTTGGGTACACGCAGTGGCATGTTCATATGGGAGGAACATCTTTTCCCTTGAAAAAAAAAGCTCCTCAACTTTGGCATTGGGGTGACATGGGGACCGGAATAAAATCGAAGGGGACCTCGGGCCCAAAAAGGGTTGAAAAGCTCTGCCCTAAGCGTATATCATATTGGGGGGATGGGCTTGACTTGATATACAGCCCTATTCCAGTAATCCACTCAAGGGCCAAGTCGGGTTAACGGTGACTGTAAGGGTCAAAGCGAGTCTATAGAAATACCCTCAGATGTAATTCATTCGCTTTTGTTGTTGTACTAAAATTGTTGATCGTTATATCTTATATGTCTGTACTCGTATTTGCCCTCCTACAGTTACACTTGAGTGGATTACTGGAATACGACTGACAGGCTGGTGATGTTCAGCCTTGTCTTGATAACGGTTTTTCTGAGAATAGAACAGTTACATTTGCCGCCATATTGGCACCAGTATGGGTTTTGGAGGGCATAACTACAAGGTGCAGTACATAAAAATGGAGGGAAAACAACGGAAGAGCGGATTTCTTAGGCTTAAAATAACGTTGTTTTCTCCAACAACAAAAATTGCGCGTTTTAGGTCTAAGAAATCACTGTTCACAGCATCGGCTTCAGTATGAGACCTTCTGTTTCTCTCTGCAGTGCCCCTTGCAGCTCACCCATTAAGGCTCCACCATCGAGTTATACACAATAATACTACGTCATGTCACTACTCTATTGGTGGAAGATTGAAGTTTGCAGAAGTAATGGAGGTGCAGAAACATCCGTTTTTAGGGACCGGTTATTATTTGTGGCTGGTGGGTGGGGGAGGGGGAGGGGGTTGTTGGAAATGAAAATGTGACCACCAAATTTTCGATGACTCATTCGCTTCGGGACCCTGAAAAAATTTTGACCACGGCCACTCAAGGTCCGAAAATAATATGACCCTACTCCACCAAAAAAATGCACTTTTCGTATTCCTATTAAGACTGTCGTCTGCAGATCATTTCCCGTAACCAAGATTAGTGCTGTAGCCAAGTTAAGTAAGTAGCTCTTCACACACCGACAGTTACAATTACTTGTAAGGAAACGTGTCTCTTTTTTTAACGAAAAGGCAGGTTGGATTAAAAATGTTCTATAAAATGTTCCTTACACCCGTTTGCTTGTATGCCCACATCCGTAACATGGCCAGCACCTGAAAGACATAAGAAGCCAAGAAACCTCTTCCAAGGCTTTCCTACAAAATTCTTTGTAAAAACTACACTTGTAGTAATGGTACTAATAGCTTCAAAACCTTGTAAACACTCACATCAAGGGAGTCATCCAGACGCTGAGGTGTTTTTAGAAATTTTGACTACTGAAGTGCCATTTTACCAGTTTGGTCAGAGTGTTTTTGACCCCCCCCCCTTAATGGGACCTGAAAATTTTATTACCCCCCCCCTTGTGAGGATCCAAAAATTTCATGAATCTCCCAGTTGCCTCCGCCCCCCCCCCCCCCCCCAGCGATAAGACTGGTTCCTTATTGAGTTACAACCGATTGATGAAATGTTCATCACAGTTCACCTCACTAAAAACTTTCGAGGTGGTGTGCAAGAAACTTTAATTCGTCCGAGAAAAGTCGCCTGATGTTGTTGAGTGGCCATAAATTGTGATTGCATGTCGTGCAGGAAGTAGATTACAGGAAGGCAAACCAAGCAGTGCTGCATAAAAAGACGAACAACGTTTCGAAAATTTACTATTTTCGTCATCAGGTTTGCATAATAAAATTAAATCTTGGTTCAAGAAAAGCATACTAGAGCACGAATTAATCTTGAAGCGCTTGTCATCTATACGTATACACCACCCGAACATAACCACTTAGCGCCAGATAATAAAAATCATAAATATCTAAAAGAATATTTTCCTGTAATTAAAACACTTAAACTCGACACTTTTGCCAGGCATATTGTGCAACCCTCCATAACGAATGGAGCACAACTATAAAACACGTGACCCGATTTGCATACACCTTGTCTTGCGACTTGGTTTCCCAACGGAGCAGATGGGTCGTACATTTCGGTTGCCGTTTCTGCCTCGTTTGCGAGGAGAAATTGGTGGTTTTTATCCTTTTTAAAATACTGTGTTTATGCTTTTAACATAGGATGACTTAGTGCCTATAGTTTGAAACCAATGAGACGATGTTCCTTTTTTCGCCTACCTCGTGAACAAAAAAATATATTTTAAAACCAATGCCACGAATTTTGGTACATTGATGTACTAATTTAAGACGTGCCAGGGAAATATGTTATACATCCTTTTCAGATTAACTAAAAAATTCGGATAAGTTCTTTAATTACTTCCCAATGAGTCTTCAATCATTTCTGCAGCAACATTTCATATTTCAGGATAGTTCTTTACTCCCCCAATAAACAATTCCATGTCTATTTCTTCGAAACTGGACGCCATTTTCGGTAGCGCTTTTGCGGTAAACGGAGGACGTGTGCACCGCTCAAGTCGCCCAAGGTACTCAGAGACTCAATTGCGTTTTTTTAACGCTGCGGTACCGCTGCGTTGACGGGTGGAATTGCGGTGCAAAACGACCGCACGAGCGGCGGGCAGTAACGCAACGTCGACGCTGGTACGTGTGCAGTACCCAACAGATGTCAAGTAAACCAAACCGCAAATGCGGTACCGCAGAGTCGACCGAAAATGCGGTATACTGCGCGTGTGCACCGGCGCTTACTCCAGTACAGGAAGTAGAGTGCTAAAGTAGTTTCAGTAAAGAAAACTATTTTAACAAGAGTGTTTAGAGCCTAACCTTTTCAAGTAACGGGAGTTCATTTCGCCGGCCGTGTTAGATCTACGATAATGCGCCGAAGAGGAAGTCCTATACGTAACTATGTCTATTTTCTTGCACTGTTAAACGCACAATACATTTGGAGCGGTATCGTCTCAAGGCGTCAAACCCTTTCTTTTGGCGTTACAGCCTTTCCTTGCAAGAAGAGGAGCTTGCAGAATTATTTGTAGTGGTAATGTGAACACTTATCAACAATCTAAACCACGCGCCAGGGCTGTTTGCCGTGACACGCGTATCAAGTGACTGGACTAGTCCACTCAGACGGCCTAACAGCCGCTATTCTCGTTCGCCAGTGGCAAACGCGTGATGACATCACGGCAAACAGACGTAGCTCGTGGTATAACTATTTGCTTCGTGAAGTATGGGGTCTGACTGCTCTCGAAGGTGTTCAAAATCAAACAGCGAGAGCAGGGTAAAAAATGGAGATTCATTGAACTTCAAGCTGATTGGTTGGAAAGATTTTACGAGTGGATGGTTGGAGCATCTCCAGCTCCCAGCAGTTTCCAGCATCAATAGCGCCAAGTAGACTATCTATAGCACATGCCATGGCTGTTTGCTGTGACGTGCATATCACGTGACTGGACTAGTCCAATCAGATCAAACAGCCGTTGTTCTCGTTCGTCATTGGCTAACTCATGGTGACGTCACGGCAAACAGCCATTGCGCATGGTTTAGTTCTCTCAAGCCTTGCTCGCAGCTGGCAAAGGAATGCACAAAGAAATAACTTTTAACACAACAAACCAGCCGCGTGCCTCCTTATTGCTGAGTTAAAATGTAAAACGTCCTCGTGCACCTGGAAGCTAGCTGTAAAGATTAACGATATTACTGCCACTAGATGGCGCCACGATAAAATATAAAGAAAAATACCGTGCCGCCATCGTTAACCTTTACAACTTGTCCCCAGTTTACGAGGACATACCAAGTTGTTACTCAGCAGTAAGGCGGCACGTGGCTTGTTTGTTGTGTATTTCTTTGTGCATTCCTTTGCTTGCTGCCAGAGAGAGAAGTCGACAGGGCTAGATGCTGCAGACATTCATTTGATGGCAAACCGTCTTTAAGAAGGTCGTTGAATTCAGCGCTGTAAGGTTTTGAAGAACTCACAACCATTCTAACGGAAATTAACAGGAGACCTTTGCGTCTGGCTCAGAAGATCCGATGGATGCGGAATATCACACTCCCTCACATTATTCTTATCGGTTTTTTGGGAGAAGCTCTGTGTGATGTATTCCCTAGCATAACCTCGGTATTGCCCAAATCTTCCCCGTGGAAACGGTGGAAGCTCAGACTTCATTTTATAAACAGTTTCTGGAAAAAAAAAGTGGAATGATCAACGGGGATTCGTGCGTTTTTGGAAACAATCACAGGGGATTTCGCCATGAATAAAGCAATGTCACAAATTATGTGTTAGGCCGCTAAATGTTAATAAAGTGGTTCTCGGGAGCGCTCGCTTGGGCTGTTTCTTAGCGCATGAAACTTTTTTTACGGCATTATTTAACAAAAAAAAATTCCGAATCACACATCAGCACTTTCACCAAACGTTTTCTGGAGCCGATGACCACATCAGCGCTGCTCCATTCACATGATCGCTTTCCAAACAAATCTTAGAGTCGTTAGGCATGTCACAACTAAAAAATTGCATCTAAAAAATGACTTTTATCAAATGTATAACATTTGTACGCTGAACCTGTCATAAAACATAGATATTGTACTCCACAACAAAATGTAACCACTTAATTATTTTTTACCGCCTTACACGAATTTTATAATGTTGAATTCTGTTCCATTGCGGGATGGAAGAAAGGAGTGTTAAACTAAACCAATGCCTATTGAAATCGATCTCAGCCGACCTTACGTAGAAAAAAAAACATGAATGGAATTCGTAAGAAAATGAAATGCATTTATGCGTATGAAATTAAAGACATCATTTGGGACAAAAGTGTAAAATACTGCTCACATTTTTGGCGGAGCATAGCGTAGCCTGTAACGGACACCGAACTGCAAAATGTTGGTTGGTTGACAGCATTTTTGTAGTCTGGGCGGAGCCAAAACCAAAGAGCAGTATCGGGCTTCCCGATGGCACTAAGCTCCATATAACATTTTATCGGT